>VZTV01105518.1:0-19891 GCA_013400875.1 Anhinga rufa | reverse complement strand
GGTGGGGTGACTTCGTTCAGGCCTCAGGGATGAGGTCGCTGCTTCCCAGGGAGGGGAAAAGTAATGGCAGTCCCTGGCCCGGGAGTGACTCCTGAGCCCCCCCAGGGCAGAGAGGGGGTGAGAGGGGGGGTGAGCCCACCTTGTGCAGCAGGAACTGCTGTTGAACGTAGGCAGCCAGCGTCCCAGATGGCAGCTCTCACTGGGAAGCAAGTGAAAGCCAGGCCATGCTCTGCACCCAGCTCTCCTGCTCACCGCAGCCGGCACTGTTGTGGCAGATGGAGGGTCGGGGCTTCCCCCAGCCTGACTGGAGACATCCTGGAGAGCAGTGCAGAGCCAGGTCTCACCCTCATGACGCTCACCTGCGTGGGGAGACTTGCAGGGGTGTCCTGGCACTGCGATGCAGGGATGGTGGGTTACGGCCCCACTCCTGCAATGGCTGTGGACAGCCTTACCTTGGGCGGTGGCAGTTGGCACCATGGGCCCCCCCAGCCTGTGTCCCTTGCCCACCTCCTGCTGAGAGGGTGCTTCCCCATGGCAAGGGGCCATGAGGAGCTTGGCCCTTCCCCGAGGGGTCTCCTGGCCTAGTGCGCTGCCCCCCCTCGCCCTCCCTTCCCCGTGGTGAAGCAGAGTAGCCCACGCTGCCAGCAGTGGCTGGGGGGGGGGTGGGGGTGCGTGCAGTGAGGGGCTGCCCACAGAGCAGGGGCGCCTGGGGCGCTGCAGGGTCGGGGGCGGATGCCTTGGCGGGCCCTGACCCCTGTCTGCTGGGGTGGATGCCCTGTGCGTGTCGCCGGTCTTTGCCTGGCCTGTGGCCCACCACGTCTCCCAGGACCCCGCGCTGGGAGCTCGCTGCTGCTGCGGCTGCTGCTGCTGCCTGGGACGGCCGCGGGGCTGCCCGGAGGAGCAGTGGTGCTGCAGGGCCCTGCCATGGGGAAGGCTGCAGAAGCACCCCGGCCCTCTGGTTGAGCATCACTAGTGTCTTCCCCCGCCTTTTCCTGTCCGTGGAGGGGCTGCTCACAGCCACCTTTCTGCAAGCAGCCTTTCTACAGGAACCTGCTTTCCTAATGGGTTACTTCAGCTTGCTACCTGCCTCATGGAAATTACTGGGAAACCACTTCTATAAGCGGTAAATGAAGTCTGCAAGTGGCTAAGTGTTTAGGCTGTGATTGCCTTAGTTTGTACAGTTAAATTGCCATTGCTTTATGATAAAGAATAGAAGAAATACTGGTGTTTTCAGCTGTCCCCTTGATTCATCTTAAATGTAGGGCTGATGTATTGAGCAGCGAGCTATTCAGTACAGCCTTCCGTAACAACTAACCCTCCACGTCTCCCAATGTCTGAGCTACTTGGGTGGGGGGACCTGGCCTCTGCCCTGGCAGCTGCCGCTTGGCCGGGCTGTGCCCAGCAGTTTTGGTGGGCGAGGGAGCCCCTTCCTCCCTTTCACTGTGCCCCTGGCACCTCTGGCTCCCTGCTGATCCGGCCACCCCTGCCCTGCCCAGCACCCCCTCCCTTGCCCCGGCTGCCAGCGGTGGTGGCCGGGTGCTGGCATGTGCCTGGCCAGGGTGGAGAGGCTGCCGTTCCCGAGGGGCACCGAGCTCAGGCTGAGCCGACTGCCCCGTGCAGCCGGCCCCTCCACTCCTTGTCCTGCCCGAGCGGGGCACGAGGATCCCCATCGCCTCCTCAGATGCGTTTCTGCTGTGCAGTATCACATCTCACCATCAGAAAAATCGATGTTACTGCCTCGTTTTCTTTCCGGAGCACCTGCTATTTGTTTCTGTGCGTCATACTTGGCTTTAGTGTGGCCCAGAATCTGTTTAGAGGGATTATCCCATTAAAAGAATATGGCTAACAGCAAAACCACTCCTTGCTTTGAAAAGTGCCCGCTGTGCCGAGTTTGCCCTTAACAGCTGCTCTTGTTACCAAAATCAAGCTCTTTACTTTGTGTGGCATTACTCTTGATGTGGCACGAGCCCTCCACCGATTCCTAGGGGCAGCAGCAGCCCAGCTGATTGCTCTGGGAGTTGCCAGAGGTGCCTGGTGTGGCTGACCAGGGGGAGACTGGCTTACCAGCTCCCTGCAGCTCACCCCAGCGCTGGTCCAGGCGGCCCCTGGGCGCCGCCAGCCCAGAGCGGTGTTGCTGTCACATAAGCAGCAAGAAATGTCACTGCTTCTGCACCTGTGATGCCTCACCACGAGGCTACGGATGTTTACTAGCTACCTGCCTGCAGCTGACCTGAAGACAGAACTTCATGCCTGAGAGGTTGTCCCTTCCCACCAGCCTGGCCTGCGTCGTGTCCCTGTGCGGAGGAAGAAACAGGGACAGGGTAGTTATCATTACATGTAGAGTACTTATTAGCTAAATGCAAATGTCATCTCCTGGCAGTGAAGGCATTTGCCTCCTCTGCGAGAAGACGGTTGAACTGCAGGGTAATAGTCCCATTCCCTGGCTAGAAAAGGTCTGGTGCCTCAGTCCAGATTTTGCTGAGGGCTGCTGGGCGGTTTCTGGTCTTCGTGCCACTGGGGTTGGGGTACATGCAAACACCTTGTGCAAACAGATCTGGTTATGGGGGCTGTCTCTCATCCTCTTGCCATTCACCGCTGTAAAGAGCCTGGCTCCCTCTTCTTGGTGAGCTACCTCCTTGTAGGTAAAGGGCTGCTATTAGGGACCCCAGCTCTTCCCCTTCTTGGGGAAGCAGGGCTGTGTGTGGCTGCAGGGAAGCAGGAGCTGCGCTGAGCTTGTATCATGCCCACCCCGTCACAATTTCTTAGCAGTGGATTTGCAAACATGCGGTGTTCAGTGGCTTTACAAACCAACAGAATGCTTTTAAAACAGTTTTAATACACACACAGCTGTAAGTAGCCATTATTTAAGATCACACAGAGGAGGCAAAGGAGGTGACTGGTCTGCAAACAATTTTACCCAGGAGTAAACCAACATTTCTACACTTGTCTGTATGTATATAAATGTGCGCATGGGATACCTAAATAGCTGTAACTGTAGGACATAAAACTAAAGAAATACCTACTCACTCAAGGGTATAACTCAATTTATTAGATTTAAGTGATATTTGCTTCCAGGCAGATACACTTTTAGTAGTTTCCAGTTATCAAGTCTCTGTTAGACACTTCATGAGCTGCTTTTGATGCATTACCTTGACTCCTGCATTCACCCACTTCTGGAATTGAACGGTGCAGAGCTGAAGCACAAACCTTTCTGCTGCATCAGTTCAGTCTCAGGGACTCGCTCAAGTTTAAACTGCGATGGGCTGGCCGTCTGCTTTGCTTGCTGTTAACCCTACCAACAGCTGCACTAGTACAATGCCATGGTAAATAATTAGCACGGCACTTTGTATTGACAAATACCAAGGGTATTTCTGATTCCTTGTACTATTATGCCATGACTTTTTGTGCATCTCTATGAGAAACAGAAACATTTGGCATACTCGCTTTGATGACTCAAGTCAGGTTCACCTTGTTTCCACAGACATCACATCCATACAACCCCAGTATTTGTTCCTCCAGATTACAGAGGGGTGGATGCAGGCAAACCCGTAGCGCCAACAATGGCATCAGCCCATTGCAAACCCTGTGGCTGAAAGCAAGCTTTCATTCCTCGGGACTCCTGACCTGGCCTTCATCTGAAAGAAAACTCCAAACTTGGCTTAAATGGAGAAGAAATAAAACTGCCCTGTAAGTACAGATTTAAGTCTCCAGCCTTTTTATTTATACAAGGATTCAAAGAACATATTTCAACTTTAGATAAACAGTGCAAGAGAGTTACAAGTACCTTGGTAACAGAAAGAAATAGATAACTGTCCAGCTATGCCAATAAGTGAAATAATTCTTACTCCTGCAGATAGAAATGCATCTGTTTAAAGCAAAGGTGGACTTTAGATATTTTTGCTATACCTTAGCCCCTACCAAGCCCACCAGAAAACAACAGGCAGTTTGTCATTTGTAAATGATAAGTAGCTACGCTCTCAAAGCCTTTTGAGACCCTTGCCCTTAGTTAAAACATACACGTTATGGCACAAAAGAGCAGGCTGAAAGACAGAGACATTTGGAAATCCACTATTTCTGGTTCTCCCCTCTCCAGGGACAGGGGTCTTCTCTAGACCACTACCCCCCTCTGCATCCCTGTGAAGTACGAGGCTTTTCCAAACCAGAACACCATGAATCACCATCTTGGTAACATCAAAGCAAATGTTCCTCCCCAGCCACCCCCGCTCCCCAGAGCTCCCCATTCACGTAGCCCACCCACGGCAGCTGCCAGCCCCCACCGAGGCTGCAGCGCTCAGCTGGTGGCCACCATGGGGCTGGGGAGGTTTGTCACAACGTTTTCGAGCAGGCGGTAGCCCAGGAAATGTCATTTATAAGCACTGAAAGGTCCCAGGCTCCGAACCAGCCTGAGCGCAGGCTCAGGGCTTGTCTGGACCTGGGCTGACTTCAGCTTGTTGAGCCGTGCCGGTGGTTGTCTAGCCATTGGGTAACTATGGTTTGCTTTAGGTTTGCTTTAGTTTAGAGCGATACTGAGTAGATACCCTGGGGGGACTTGGCTGTTTTGGCTCCCCAGCAGAAGGTGGTGCGGCCAAGTGCAGCCCTGGGCCATCGAATTGCAGCAGGTCAGAGAAACCGCTTCGGGGCAACGAAGAGAACAGAAAAACTGAATAACTGAGAACCAACAAAAAGCAGCAGCGTAGGCGGACCATGTGAAAAGGTATACAAAATAAACCCAGCGGCCCCAGGGCTGAGCAGGGAGGAAGCGTCAACACCAACATCATGCACTTCCTGGCAGAGACGGGGAAGAGCCCCCGGCACTGCCCTCGCCCACCTGCGCAGACCTCCGGCTGCGGCGGCTGCTCTAACGCCCAGCTCGGCTCCAGGAGGACTGGAGCAGGTGCCCCTGGGGCCCAGAGGGACACTGAAGTGTGAGCTCAACCCCAGCCAAAAGGGGAAGGCATCAGGAAAGGTTTCTCCTGCATAACAGTTTTTACTGTATCCTTGAGGCTTTGCCTTATTAATTTGGACTATTGAGTTTTATTATTGTAACAGGACCAATAATTTGGGCTATTAAAATGTTGAAATAGTAACTGGACAATCAGTAAATCCTTGGCTTCCCATTTAAGGTGTGTTCCCCCTGGGATGCGTAAGAAGCTTTTGAGGGTAATAGGCTGACAGCAAACACTAACTGCACAGAAATGGAAACAACAAGAACTTCCCTTTCAATCTCCCATTCTGCAAAGCAAAACATTGACCTTGGCAGTCATGTGATAAAATTCCAATTCAACCCAACCGTTTTTTTGAAGAGGGTACAATGGTTTAATGCCCCTCTCCCCGCCCCGCCTCTTTTTTTTTGCTTTGGATGTAAAGTTTCTGCAGGATTGGTTGTGGGGATTTCTGTAACTGAAGGGTAAATTTGTATTGGCAATTCTGGTTAAAAGAAAAAAAAAGGAAAAAAAAGGACAGGAACTCTTTAGAGCAGTAAAAGTAAAATGTGGAACTTGCCATATTTCTACAAGTAAATAAATCTGTATAAATCCATGACTTGTATTTATCCACCGCTGGGTTTTGATGGGTCTAGTGGTGGTGTCTGTCCTTTAGCCAATGTCCAGCATCTTGGCTTTCATTTCTGAAACGCTGTCGGATTAGATCAGAAGGCGGCGAGTACAAAGCAGGAAGGATACCAAGTCCGTAACATCAGTCACTGTGACTCGGAGTAGCCAGTCAAAGCTGGCCTAAAGTCTCTGCCTAGTTTGATGAACCATGAGTGTCATTACCTGGCCCCAGGACAAGGTGGGCAGGAGCCGCTGCTGCCTCCCAGTGCCCGGTGGGACCCCTGCCCCTGGGAGGGAGGTGACAAGCACCCTCCGCACCCACCTGTGCCAGCTTTCGGCATTACCTTGCTCATGTTCTTATTTTTCCCTTAAATTGCACATTCTAGAAACTGCTAGTGTTAAAAATGTTTTTTTTTTTCACTTTTCTTAGAAAACAGCCAAACCCCAACCCCACAATGTTTGCTCAGCCTGAAGAGACATCTCCTCTGGCAAGACAGAGAATAAATGCTCAAACATGGGCTGTGCAGACCAGCAAAGTATGAGATGGATACACCTCTGCCCTCCCTCTTGCCCACAGTACAAACACATTTGAAACTCAAATCCAACCCCGTACGAATGAAGCCCAACCCCATGGCGTGCTCTTGGCCCCACTGGTCACAGTGACTGTGTTGTATCTCTAACATCTGCTAAACCTACGTCTCCAGCCAATGCTTGCCGTACCTGTGAGGTACAGAAGCCCTCTGGAAGCCCCAAAGCACACAGCCCTACAAGCACAGACACTCCTACAGCTACGTGAGGTTATTTATATTTTTCACTGACCACCCCCAGTCTCAAAACCCGGCACGGAGTCCACCCCACCAAGCATTTTGGGGTTAGGGCAGCCGCCCGCGTGACCCAGAGGCTGGCGCGCGGTGGGATGGGGTGGCAGAGGGTGAGCCTGGCCCTTCCCTGATCTGAAACGGAGCTGCAGGCGGGTGTCTGACCTGCTGTCTCACCCCGCCCCTGCAGCGGTTGAGGGAAGGTGCGTGGGAGGAAGGGGAAGGGATAGGGAAAGCAGGGATTCACTTAAAAACCTACAATGCAACAGGAACAACACCAACAGAAAAAATATCCCAAACAAAATGTGTCCTGTCCCCACGTCCTCCCCAGTAGGGGCTACCTTGAGTCAGTCTCCTGCGTAGGGACACTGCCCAGGGCTAATCGCTACTGCCCCCTCTCTGCCCTACAGCAGCTGCCCGGGGGTCACTCCCGCATGTGCCCGGTGTGAGCTCTCACACCAGTCACAATGCTCCTGCTAGTAAAATGCCTCTGGTCTTTCTTATTACCAGAACAATAGGGATTCCCATCCATGGCTGGGGCCGGAGGAGGAGGAGGGGGCAGCACAACTGTCTGTCAAGCGGAGAATCCCACTGTGCATATTTTCATCTCTCTGTTACCTACGACGGTACTGCACTGCAGGTAGAAATTGGACCATTATTACTTGGGTAAAAAATGGCTTTCCAACTAGCATGCAAAGAAAAAATACCCCAAACCCTAACACTCATTCCCAGTCACTTAGATGTAGGAGACCTACATTTCAAATTGTCGTCAGCTACGAGCTCTAGTCAAGAAACCCACTTGTGACCTTTCCAAAGAAAAAGGGAGTTCTGCGGTTTTGGGTCCAACAGCCACTGCCAAACTATTTCAGTTCAACCCACCAAACCTGCTCACGCTCCTACATACGCCGCTGGAAGCGAAGGGCCACCTCTGCCTGCCTAGGAAGTACAGAGGAAAAACCCAAAAGAGCCCTGAATGCAGCATTTGAGCAGCGCCGATGATCTCAGTCTCTCCGCATTACGAAGTGGCGTTGGTCCTGGCACCGTCGTGCTTTTGGCAGCGGCATGGTAAGCAGCGCTCTGGCCAGTGGCTGGGTAACATCAGGGCAATTGCATATTCCACTGGAGGCAGCAGAAGAGCTGCTCTCGGAGAGGCCGGCTGGGTTCCCCCTGGAGGCCTCTCTGCAAAGGCTTGTTTCAGCCCGGAGAGCCAGTTTGTGGCAATAACAAAAGTAAAACAATGAGGTACGGAAAGAAGGGCCCAGCATTGGGGAAGAGACCAAGAAAGAAGAAAACAGCTCGAGCACTGCCAGAAATAGCAAACAACTGAAACCTTTTTCTCCTCCCTCTTTTTTTTTTCTTNTTTTTTTTTTTTTTTTTTTTTGCCAAGGTGAATTAAATATGTCTTTTTGTTGGTTGGTTGGTTTTTGGCAAAGTGAAGCCCTCGGCTGCAGTCTCTTTCCTGGCTGTGCTAGCGAGTTACCGCCACAACTGCTGCGTGGCAATGAAAGCCACTGAAAGGAGGAGGAGGAAGGCAGAAGGCAAAGATCTGCTGCTGGCCCCATTGATGCCGTGTCCAGACTGCTTAGGAATAGCGTGCGTTTCTGGCTGCCTGGTGCTGGGGCTCTTAGAAAGTCTTTTGCCACAGACGTCGTCAGGACAGCTGTCACCACTCCCGGAGCCGCTCATGTCGTCACCTGCGCAGAGATAAACATGGGGTGAGCCCTGACTGCCTTCCTTATGGCAGGCAACGTCCCTGCCTTCCCCTTGCTGCCACCCCGGGGAGCTCTGGCCACCAGCCCTGCCCCAGCCCCCTCCTCCTCTCTGCATCCCCCACTATGGGATGCAAGCCCATACCTGATTTCCAGCTGACTTTAGCCACCCGTTGTTGCAGCAGCTGGAAACCACCGAAGCAGATGGGAGCAGTGGCCCCATCAGCAGGGCTGAGCTGGGACTGGAGAGAGCACCCGAGGTTTCAGTAAGGCGCTGCGGGCAGCACAGCCTCCAGCTACCCTGCAGCACTCGAACAGACCCCCTGCAGCCCCGAGCCAAAAGCCAGGTCAACACAACCCCCCTCTGCCCTCACGGCCCAGCTGCGGGGTCTGCACGGAGGCCCATGCAGGCTGCCAGGACCAACTGCTCCGCCCCTGTCGCCTGCCATGGACCCCTCTGGTTCTGCTAAACTCACTTGCGTCTTGGAAATCCACATCATTCCCGATGTTAGCGTTGCCCAGACGGTTTGTCATGATCTTTAGCTGCATGATTTGCTGACGGATGGTCATATCTGGCTTGGTGATGTCCACCTCCACCTCTGGGTTGTTAATCTGATTAGCTAAGCCGTCCCCCATCACTTCGGGCAGGTAACTGTGAAGGAAGGCGGCAGGTTTAATGTCTCCCCCCAGCTAAGCTCACCTCTCCCCATTACAGACACTAGTGATAATCCAGCCTCTTTGAACTCCAGAGAAGCTGCGGTCAGTGGTGTTGGCTTGCCGAACAGCCTCCATATGCTGGTGTTTGCTGTGAGGCAGCCAGCTCTATGGACGGCCGGGCCATGCTGCCGTGGGCAGACCCCATCAGAGCCTGGGGCTCACCCTGAGGCCACCTCAGCTTGCAGGAGGTGGCTGGTGGTCTTGCAGCATCACTGTCCCGGCATGGGGAGGGGTTTCCTGCAGGAAAGGCTGTGCGTGGGGCTAAGGGGTTGCTCTCAGGCTGGTACTACCTGTGAAGCCACGGTGACACTCCCCTATGGAAAAGCTCTGTCCATATGGAAGGCTGAGGGGTACCTTCATCTCTACCCAGTTAAACCCTGTGGGGACTGACACCTTGAGATGACTGAATGCTCCCAGCCCAGTATGACCAGACAGGCCCCCAGGGAAGCTTCAGTTAACTGGGAGCTGTCAACCAGCAAACAGAGCTGCGCTGCTCCCTTCAGCAGTGCCCCGGCCCATCTGCTCCAGCAGATCTGCGGCTCTGCTGGCAATGACATGAAATATGGAAGAACTGAAGGCACCGGCTCTGGGCTGGCAGAGACCAGCCCAGCAGGTCCAGGGAGAGGAGCGGAAAAAGGTGCATGTCCAGAAGCTGCCCATTTCTCCTCACAGCCAACCTTTAACCTTCAGCCATGGGTGGGAGGTGTTTCTGCAGCTGTTTGATGTCACCCAGGTGCCTCCTCTCATGGGGGAACAGCATTTCAGAACAGGTATGGATAGAAAGACATGTATGCGATTCTCAGCAATGGCCCTGGAGTTTGTGAGGTAAATCCAGCCCTTCTGCCTTCTGAGCGCGCGGGGAATTGCAAAACTGCTTCATTAGTACAAAACTACACAGTTATTTCATGGCGGATGCGTTCCAATGCTTAACCCTCCAACACACAGCAAAATGACAACAGGCTTGACATGCCCAGGTACCAGTTCTTCAGGAAACGCAGCATTTCTGTGGACAGGGACAAACCTGTCCACAGTCTGAACAAGTGGGGCTGGCTGAGATAATGTGTAAGTGCCTTTTATCAAACCCTCCCTCTCGCACCCCAGAACGGTGCTATTCTGGCACCTTGACCCTCTCCATACCTGCCCTTCGTCATCCCGTTCCAACACTTGTCGTCTGCCACTGAGCTGGCCATTACTTTTTTGCTGCACAGGCTGCCAGGCAGGGTGATCCAGTAAGTCTTGAGAGCTGTCAGATTCCCTTTGGCATCTAAAACCTGTAAACAAAGAGGACTCTCAGGGCCAGGAGAGCTCTGGGGTGCCCCAGGGCTGTGGAAAGGACGATTCTGTCAATTTTTTTTTGTTTTACCATCACAAAGTCTGTTTTTATGCAGACAGAGATGTGTTTCCAACCTTCCCCTGAAGACCAACCATCAGCCCAAGCATCCAAGGCTGAAGGTTACATGCTAAGGACTGTTCTGGTATCATAAGATTAACCGGGAGAAGATCATCTTCTGGGCCATGAGGGCAATGCCGAGAAGCAGCCTTGGTGGGAGTCAGCAGGGCTCTGCCAGGGTGGGACAGGCAAGTGTGTATGAGTGAAGCCTCTGAAATGCAGGACCATGGCAGATCCTGCAGCTCATCATCCACAGAATCCAAAATCTCCATGGAGGGGGACCTCTGGCCCCAGTATCCAGGCTGGACTGCCTGAGGCTCAATGACACCAATGGCATGGAGCCTCTTCTGATAAATTTGGCACCAGATCCCTGAGAAATTGGTTATCAGCAACCTAGACCCCAACCCTGTGCCGTGGCAAGATCAGATCTGCTTAGGTCACGCCAGCACTCGCCGATCTGATCTTCAGGCTCGCCAGCAGCCCGCACGGTGGTCTGCCCTGGCCCACAGGACCCAGTGCTGCGCTGGCTGGACTCCCAGGGCTCCCAGGGGAGGCAGCGCACCAGCACGCCTGCCCTGGCACACCGGCGTGGAGGGAGTTTCGGAGGCAAACTCACCAGCATCTCCAGTGCTTGCGCAGAGGATTTTGCTTCTAAAGTGACCTTCCCCCGCCTTTTCTTGTCCTCGGTGCTGGAGCCTTTTGTGCTGATTTTGGGATTTCCACAGCCTTGGAAAACCTGAAAAATAAACCAAACTCTCTATCCCATGCTTTGATACTACTTCTTCAATTAATTAGCACTCCACAGGTTTTGTTTTTCTTTCTTCTTAAGTGTGTTTATCTCTCCTACCTGCAAGATCTCAGAGATTCTGGCTTAAGTTTCTGGTCAGATTACTCTTGTGCCAGGATGTGTTTTCAGCACACTGTAACTGGTTTTGGTTACCACTATCAAGCAAAACGTTCAGCACTAACACAAAATTAGCACATGGTTTTGGATGAGTCACTAATGTTGGTATTAAATTATTTCTAGCAATTTTACCTGTTCCTATTATGATTGGAAAATAAAATTCTGGGAAGAACAAGATGGGAGTTGCTCACTCTCATTACACCAGCGGTGTGGGCTTCAGGACTGCAGAGCACGTGAGCTTCATTGATTTGGACAACAGACCAAGGTGAGACTACCCCAGTGACTCTTGCAATCGGCACCCACACTCAGCAAATGAATATCCCCTCCGACCAGGGGGGTGCAAAGACAGTAGATGTGTCACAATCTGTCAGGTTGGATGTTTCAGGGGCAAATAAGGAAGCTGAACTGATTTACCTCCTAACTTTGGGTACTCCCCATCATCCTAACTACCTGTCCAGGCGTGCTTTGTAGCCAAAGGAGAGCAAAGGCACTTTGAAGGTACAAATCCTCAGACTTTGCCTCTAGGAGGAGACAAAGGATGCCCTGGAAGCGCCTGTTTCTCCCAGTCTCTACATGATCCGTCCAGACAACACCACCTCTGCTGCACATAGCCAGTGATCAGGCAACTGAGCCTCACTGTGGCTGCTGGAAGGAGTGCTTGGACAGCCAGATTTAATGAAGCATCAAAGGTCAGGAGGGCCTTTGCACTGTCAGTTTGATTCAGGAACACCAGCCTTTACAAAGAAAGCCATCTGATTTGAAAAGATGGCTCCAAGCTTGTTGTGGTTACCAGGGTGCTGTCAGAAGCCATTGATAAATTTGACTTTGCACGGTGTCCCCTTAAAGCAGAGAAATCAAGACCTCAGACAGGAGGACTGCTGACGCAGCTTGTACCAGCTGCCGAATGCTTTTGCTAGTGGATTCTGACAGCCATCAGCAAAGTCCTAATATAAGAGTCCCTTTGGTGACAGTGGGTCTCATCAGTGTGTCTGAGGGACATTCAGCCTAGAAAGCCCTCTCCCAAAGTGCACTGTCCTGCTGATCAGACAGATCCAATGACTATGGCAGTTCAGCACCAAGCCAGTTTGTTCATCTGTCTCCTTTGCTCCGTGCAAAAAGCCCCACCTTGAAAACTGCACATAGAGCATTTTCAACTTGATTCTACCACAATAAAACCAATTTGGTTTCACTGTTTTATCTTTCTTATTGGCCTATTACTGTTGTTAGCAGGAGACAACTCTTTCAGGAGCTAAAAGCCCTGGAAGGTCTCCAGGACAGTGACTCCTGTAGCAGCTCCAGCACAGCATGGTATCAAGGTAATCCTCTTGCCAGCCCAAGGACTTTAGGTGAGCAATGCCCATTACTGATGGAGAGAACACATGTCCTGCAGACTGAGGTGATCAATAGCCTCCTGCATAATAAGAGCAAATAGACATTTGCAGCCTTTGATAGCTCCTGCTGCCTGAAATCCATCAGAGAGCCACAGGGAGCAAGGGGGAGTGTGAGGAAGCAGGGAGAGTGCTCCACAGTGCAGGGAACACAGGGCTCAGTACCAAAAGTGTTTCTTTCCCGTTTTTCCCAGGAGAACCCATGATTGAGGGTGTCACTGAGTCCAAGGGCCTCTTCTGGCTCTTCTCACAAATGGCAGACAGTGCCCTGCCTCTAGGCTGGTAATGTCTGAAGCCCGCAGCTGCAGCCCGAGCCTGCTGCCCTCAGCCCTGAGAGAGAAGACTCCCAGGACTGGCCTGGGCCAGTCCTGAGCTCATCTGACGACAATATCCTTCAGCTAATCACTTTGTCATGCTCAAACCCAGAGCTTAGAGCTGCAGCAATTTGCAGCTCCTGACCTCTGCTACCAGTGCCACCAGCAAAGACTGCCACATTCACTTGGTCACCAGATCATACTGAGAAGCTTATCAAACATGTTTGGTTGCTCCAGTTGAACACCAGTTAGACTACTCACTCCTTTTCATTTTACCAGATTTACTATATGCCCCTTGGAAACACCTTTCTTTGCAGATGATTCCATGTTTTCCCATGTCATGGGCTTGCTTTTATGTGGACAACCTCAGTCTCACCTAACAAGGGAAGAAAGAATATGGCCTTTCACGTCAGAAAAGAAACCTACATGAGTACTTGGATGAATGCTGCTGTTAGTGCTTTGACGTGTGACAGTGAATCCCTGCTTGGCTAAGCAATACTTCTGGTCCTTCCCTTCTCCAAGACCCTGTTAGGACCTGCCCCGCTCCTTTCATCTGCATCTCTGCCCTAACTGTGGGATAGCTGCAGGACTTGGGGAATGTCTGGGCAAAAAGCAGAAGCCCTGGAGGGCTGTTTTTGTTCCCAAAGCTTCTCTTACTTGCAGCTACAGAGGTGATTGTGGTTAAGAGGAAAAATATACTAAAAATAGAAGACCAACAGAGAAGAGCATCATGGTATACTTTTTGGAAGACAGGTAAGCATCAGGAGAGCCTGTTTTGTAGTCTCCAGATGGACTTCCAGAATGCAACTCTGTCCCACAGATACAACCTGATAGCCCAGTGTTGCCACTGCAGAACAACACCCCAAGGCAGGTTAAAGCAGCTGCCTTCTGTCACTAGGGACTGTGCACTTTCTGTAAATGCCTCAGCTCAGCCAAAATACTTCAGGACTCTTCAGACACAGGGGTACCTGACAGCAAATGGCACCATGCCCCCCACAGTCACCGCATGCAGTCCCACCTGTGTGTCTGTACCCAGAGGAGGCTGGCTGGATGTGGCAGGGAAGAATATCTGGAAACACTTGAGAAGGTTTTTGCCTGTGTAAGATGGGTGGTTTCCTATCATTAGAAGAGTGGGCATTTGATCTCTTTCATCCTTCATCTCCTTTAGTTCAGCTGAATAGTGAGCACAAAAAACATTTGGTCCTGGCAATTTCCCATGGTGCATCCTCAGCCAGGCCCAAGTACATGCTCTTACCTTGGCTGTTATCGAATCTTTGTTTTCTTGCAAGTTAGAAATAGCTTCAGCAATCCTCATGTGAATAGTCCCTATTACAGTGTCTACGTTGTACGGTCCATCAATCCGATCAGCCACTACAACCAGGGAATCTAGTAAAACAAGACAGAGACATCTCTCATCAGACTCTGTACAAACCAAGTTAAAGATCATGCTCATGCCAGGTGGGATAAGCTGTTGGCCCCTCGGCAGGCTCGTTGGGAGACCTCTCTCAATTTACACTACTGCCCAAGTGCATGCTTATTTTCCTCTGGCATGGGATAGCTGTCCCTTTCCAGCACATAGGTAAAGCCACACTCAGTGGCAGAGGAACAGAGGTCACCTCCTGCAAATGGTAAATGAAACACAAAGTGACCAACATTTCCTGGGGTGCTACAGAAAGGCAAAATGGAAAATCTGTGCTGAAATATTAAGTAATGCATAGAAATACTTGGACCTAACCCTCCTAACTCACTGTATATTTTCAGCAAAGCACTTTCAGCCAGCAGAAAGTTGGAGGATTGGGGTCAGCAAAGTGTCAAAGGTACTAGACGTGGGCAATGGCTTCTGTGGCAGTGAAAGAGTGAGAAAAGAAATAATTCTCACTGTCACCTCTGGAAGGACAACACATGACCAGCTGGGGAAATATCAGGCTCTAAAGGCAGAGGATCACACCAAAATGCCCACTGGTAAACACAACAGGGAGTGACTGAGGGGTGTCTCTCGTTCTCAGCTGCTCTTATCTTGGAAAACTCTGCTGTCCCAATGCTCCTGCCTGGCCTGGAAGCTCCTGCCTTCATGGCTGCGTTGGGACCGTGCTTGGCTTACAAAAAATTACCAACCTCTGCCTACCTCTGGAGATGTTTCTCAGCACTCCAGTTGGGTCTGGAGCAAAGGCAGTCTATATGCTCACAGGGCTCAAGGCACTGGGAAATGCCACTGTAGAGGAAGGCTGACATCCTTGGTGTCCAGCAAGATTAAATAGCACCTTAGAGCAGGGGCAAAACTATATTTGGACATCTAAAATGGGATCTTAACCACCTCTGACTTTGCCAGTCAAAAATTTTAATTCTGAAAGTCACTGCTACGCTGCTGCTGCCTCAGTTTCCTACCACTTGTGCTTTAGTAGGCCGGAGGCCAAGCCATGCGTAAGCTTCATCAGCATTTAGGGACTTGTCATTCAGTTGCATGTGACCTCAGATGGCTCCAGAGCAGTCTGTCCCCAGGGCACACCAAAAACCTCCTGGCAGAATAAGGGATCTGTCAGAGCGCTGGGGTGGCCTGTGCTCATCTGGAACAGAAAGTGCTGCATGTTCCTGTGGCCTCGCCACATGGAAGGAAACAAGTGTGACGGCTTCATGTTGGTTCTTCTTCTCTACACAAAGAGGGTCAAATCCCAGGATCTAGGACAGAGATCTGTGTCGTTCATAAATGGAGTTATTCATTGGGAGTGACTAATTCTTCTGTCCTAAATCCTGATACCATCAGCCTGGCAGAAGACTGTCACAGCAGATGGTGTGATGTTGCACAAAAGCCTGTTCAGCGTGAGCTTGTACTGCCAACATTATCCATGAGCAATGAAACCACCAGGTGAGTTATACCTGGCAGCTCAACAGAGTATCCGTGAAACATGTCCTTCAGCCTGCACCATCCCACAGTGTGTATGTGTCACCCATGATGCAGCTTTAAAGGACTGATGCTTATCTTTGAGCCACACAGCAAATTTCCTTTGAGCAGGAGTCCAGCCAGCTGGGGCACAACCAGGGACCTCCACCATTTCAAACCTGCTAGGAAAGTGTTCAGTCCCTAGCCTGGGAAAGCCAGCAGGACTTGGCCAGAAAGACCCCAAATGACTTCCACGAGGTCTAGGTGAGGTTTGTGCAGAAACGCTAGCTCCACAGTGGTGGTACTATGTTAATAACAGGCCTGATCCTGAGCCTACTGTTGTCAATTTAACAGCACGCTCAACCCTAGCAAGTATGTTCTCTCTGCTGTTACATGATTGATGTTCAGACCCTGACAGCTCTCAGACAGTGACCAAGCTGGGCAAGGACTGGATGAGGGACAGCACTAACCCACAGAAGATACCAAATTATGCCCACAGGGCTCAGAGTCCGAAAGCAGGTCCAGCTGGTGGGGAGCAAGGGTACAAGTCAATTAGAAAAAACAACTGCGAGGGCTCAAACCTCAGCCAGTCTGGAGTGTGGATCACAATATACTCTTTGCTCAGGTCTATAATGTAGGATTTAACATGCAAAGTAACAGCTTGGAAAAATTATGTATTTATTTTCAGCACTCAAAAAAAAAAGAAAAAAAAGAAAGTTTCGCTGGTTAGCCTGAGCAAGAGTGGAAACAAGGGCCACAGTTTCCAAGTTAATGTGCTATCTTTTTCTGCAACACAGTCCTATGGCAGCTCTGAATTCTAAAGCTAAACATGCCATACAAGGGGGTAATGGTTTTTTGTATTCTGGGAAATAGTATCACAACATTAAAGAGCTTGCAGTTTAACTTTGCTGCCACTCAGGGATTGTGGTGTCATCTTTGAGACAGTATTTTCCATACAATTTTAGCTTGCAGAGGCACTAATGTTGAAATACAGACATTTAAATCAAAGGCTGCACCCCCAAATTAGTGATAAATTATGTTTGAACCACTTACTATAAAAATCTCCCTTAATTTGACCTGCCCTAATTTGTCAAATTGGAAGAGTAAGTCTGCGTTTAGTGTAACAAAATCCTTTCCAGCTACACAGAAGGGCCTGGAGAAGGGTGAAGAATGGACAATGCCCGTGAACTGCTACCTTTGACTCTATGTCTTGCTCCAGTCCTTGATCAAATTGTGACCTCTGACACTAAAACATCCAAATGCAATTTGAAAGAAGCTCCAATTTTCTCCTAGCCATCACCCCTTGACAAGAACAGTGTCTCTTGGGGAAGAGGAAGGCAGAAGAAGTGCAAAACGCACTCGGAATTGCCTCCCTGTCAATCAAGGAGAGTTGTACATTGACCTTTCAGGAGATGGGCAGTTATCCTGCCAGAAGAGCAGTGACAGGTAACACTTGGCTTGCTCTGGTCAGAAAGGCCAAAGCGTCATCAAAATCCTGGCGTAAACCCTTGGGGAAGAGAATATTCGTCCCCCACTTTTATAGCAGCCTCCCGAGCCACTCTCATGGGGGGCACTTCCAATTAGCTGGAGTGAGTTGCCACTTGGTTCGTTAGCCCCTAGCACGATGTGGGCAGCTGGCCAACACACCTCACCGAGCGAGTGCACCAACCTCTGTGTACAGTGGTTCGATATTTATTTTGCAGTGTCTCTTGAGAGGCAGATGACACTCCTTGAGCTTCAGCAGGGTTTTTATTAACACCACCACACATCAACCCTGAGCTAGCCTGTGGGGCTGCAGCTGGCCAGTGAGTTGGCAGTCTTGCTGTCCAGGCAGCAGGAGCCAAGACAACGGAAAAGGCCAAGCCCTAAGCTCATCCCCGCTGGTGCCTGCCTTCTGTGAGCCCAGACAAACATCAAGGCTCCCTCAAGTCTCAGATTACTCCAGGTCTAAATGTACAACCTGGGAGAGAAAGAGAGTGGCTTCTGGGTGATACTCATGGGCACAAGCAGGAGAACTTTACCACTGCAAACAGCCTCCCCTGGTGGACTGCAGAGGGGGAGAGGACGTGCACTGTAACACAAACACACCATTTTCTAAACACAGACCCTCACTAGCCTTAAACCATGCTGCCCACAGAGTTGTGGAGTCTCCTTCCCTGGAGCCATTCACACCCCGCCTGGACGCGGTCCTGTGCCCCTGCTCTGGGTGTGCTGCTCACGCAGGGGGGATGGACAAGGGGATCTCTGGAGGTCCCTTCCAACCTCTGCCGTTCTGTGATTCTGTGATCAGCTCTACAGGCCACTCAGCAGCAGTTCACATTTAAATCAGGAGCCACAAGCTCTGGAAAAACAGCTGAGTGACATGAGGTCTTCTTGAAAGAGATGCCCAGGTCTGATCAGGCTAATGCAGAATTTCCTGCAGAAATGCCTGGTTGAAGTTTTCCAGCCTGTGTTGCACAGGAGATCAGACCACACCATCACAGTCATATTTCTGGCTTTAAACTCAATGAAATGGACATCTCTATACGCATACAACCCACTTTAAGAGACCCATCATCTTAGCTGACTCACAAAACAAAAACTAAATGAGCTCTTTTCTTATTTAAAATACAAAACTAATTTTCCCATTCCTGGTGCCCTGTGACTTCTTCCTCCCCATGTACTTGTTGAAGACACCTCTTCCCATTTAGAAGTACACGATTCTGATCCCTTTGCTCTCCACCCATGGAAACAGTTTATGGCTAGTTTCTAGACTAACCTCCCAAGGAGAGCAGCAAGTGCTTCTCCTGTGCTCTCGCAAGTGCTCTGGTATGGACGAGGAGGCAGCTCTGACAGTGTACAGGTGGCAGGATCTGTCCCTAACCTTCAACACTTGGGAGGGAAGGAAGAATTACTCGAATGCAAAGCGTGGGCAATCCCAAATGAGCACAGGCAAGATGAAAACTCTTTAAGCCCTTGTTAGCCACCCTAGCAGTGTCCTTTCTAATGGTATTAAAGCCCAGCAAAATGTCCTGCAATAGCTTCTACATATCAGATCATGGACAGAGAAACCGTGGTGTAAAAGAGCCTCCAACAGTCCTTTCTTTACTTGCCAAAGACTACCTCAGAGGGTTCAAAAGTTGCCGTGAGAGGCAGCTGTGCTGCAGCAGAGTAAGGTCATCTTACCCATCAGGTACTTCCACTCAGTGTTCAGGTCCGCTTGGTTGGCCAGGCAGCCCTTCACGACATTCAGGCAGTAGTTGTTGCACGGCTTCACGTTGGACATGCCCCGGCAGTGCGGGCAGTACATCAGCTTCATGATGGCACGAGTGCACTCATGGCTGAGAGATACCTGGGGGAGACAGATCAGAGTCAGACACACAGGCTGGTCAGGGGGGCACATGGGAGAACTGCCCCCCTTCCCTGGGGTGAAGGAGCTTGGTGTGATCTGAAAGGCAGCATGGCTCCCTGGGTGCATGGCCTTGGGAAAGCCGCTTCCCCTCTCACTGCCTCTCCTTCCCCCCACCCTTCCTCAGGTATCACCCCTGTCAGAGGGACCTCCGAGGCAGCTGCTATTTCCTCGGGCTGTGTATGAACCCAGGGTTCTGGGAAGAACCCTTTTGTGAGCATCATCCCTCTTCCAGCCAGGTCTGGTGGCCACAAGGACAGCCCAGGCTGTCCACCGGCTGTAATCGTGACCTAGACACATGGTGCACATGTGGCCCTGGAGCCTCTGCCATCAGCGCCACTGCCGTGCCCTTCCTGCAGGAAGGGTCTGTTGTCACCACCCGGCAGACACAGGTGTCCCACCACAAACCACATCTCCAGCTTCCTGGGGGACGCACAGCGGGGGCCTGGACATCGAAAGTTCTCAGCTGGCATCTTTGGAAAGGAGGATGGTGTTGGGGGAAGACTTGAAGAATTCAAAAAATACGGGCAATTGAGAGCACTCTCGGCACTGGGAAGTGATTGCTCTCTGAAACACACCACGCCAGTGGCTCGCAGGCACTGCACGTGCAGTCGATTCTTTGTGAAGGTGACTCTGGAGGTAGCTTTGCCACCTTTAATGAAACCACCCTGGTCCCATAGGCACAGAGCCAGTGCACGTGCAGAGCCCAGAGCTCGTGCAGCAGCCTCTGCAGCATGTCAAAGTCCCCTCAGCCCATCGGCCACGGGACAACTGTCCCTCTCTGACTGCCACAGGCAAGGGGCTGTCAGTGTAAGCTGAGGGATGCGTAACAA
>VZTV01105499.1:0-18058 GCA_013400875.1 Anhinga rufa | reverse complement strand
AAGATAAAATAAACTTTGAATTTATTTATTTATTTATTTATTTATTTATTTATTATTTTTTCAAAATAAATGCTGGGATGGGAAGAAATGCCTTCTTGTTATATGATCTTTGGGAACCCAGTTTACTTCCTAATGCCTCAGCTGAACTCTTCATAAAACTAAGTTTCAGAATCATGCTGTGAAGGTGAATTAACTAATCTCTCTCAAGAATCTTGGGACTCTAGACTGTAGGCAACACAAACCAATATCATTCCCATTTTTTCTATCTTTCTTCCCATTAGCAGTTCATATAGCTGTAGTATATTAATGTAGTATGTAGTCTTGAAACATATTATCTTCTTATTCAGTATGTTTCAGAATGAGAAAGGTTTGAAGAAAAGTGCATAGATCAGCTTTCATTCAGCTTCAAGTGCCCCCATATATAGACTATTCAGTTCAGACATTAATATGATCTTTCATCAGCTGCCACATGAAACTAAGCTAACATAAAGATTAAATCATATTTTAACCTACAAAGGATCCTCATGCAGTCTGAGAGCAAGGTGCTTTTTTAGAATCACAGGCACAACACCACAAAGAAAGATCAGAAGTACCAAATACAGTCACGAATTGCTGGAAACTGGGAACAGCAGTCCTAGAGTGAAATTTCAACATGTGAAGGGAATCCAGCTGAATAATGAAGAGGAGAAAGCATTTCTGCAGAATGTCAGCAGATATTAAAAAGTTTGTCTCTGCTTCTCTAACAGCACTGCTGATGGGGCTGGGGGCAGGAATGCAGATTTTAGAAAGCACAGTAACTATTGACTGGAAACAACTCAGCAGAAGGGAATACCATGAGAAATGACGAGCATTTCAAATGAAGATTATTCAAGGTAAAACAAAATGCCTGACAAACTGGAGCACTCTTGCTCTTCCATCTGTAAACTGACACACTGAGATTCCTTTTCTGCACTTACTTGGTTTTCAATAGACTGAAACATTTCAGATATCTTCTTGGAGGAAGAATATTGTCATTTAGAGGTTTTCACTTCAATAACCTAATATTGCGCCTACTGATGTACTTAGGGGCTCCTAAGACAAAGACATGCTCCTGAACAGCAGTGAGTTTTAAATTCTCTGGGGTTTGTTTTGGGGTTTGTTTTTTGTTTTGTTTTTATTTGGGGGGGGGGAGGAATATTGATTTTAGAGATCAGAAATGGTTCTAGCAATTCTGAAGAAAACTTAAATTACAAAAGTGTCAATTGAGAAAGAAGGGAAACTTTTACATTCTTCCTAGGGTAGCTGTGTGGCTTGATACTTGCATCACATTTGCACCTAGGGATTTGTTTGATTATGGTTTGCTACAAAAGGCTACCAGAAAAAAACATTTTTCTCATAGAAAATAAAATCAACACAAATAAATGTTAATATTCTATAAGTTAGAACACTTCTGAGACATGCAGAAGAATGTCTGTTTACTGTGTAAGTGGTTGGTACAAGCCTTCTGAACTCCTTAAATTATGCTGAAATAGCTTCAGAGATAAGGATTACTTATATTATTGTAGGATCTCATTGGTCCCATTTTCCCAGACAATGTATACAATACATCGTAAGATCATGTCTCTTCTCCAAAAGCTACATCTAAGTAGATCAAAAGAAAAACTGGCCATAGTAAGGTTACCGTGTATTACTACTGGCATTGTGTATTGCTGCTTAATAGTATGTGTCTCTCATGAAAGAACCAGGAACATTACTCTAACTTTTTGATTTCCAGTCAAGTATATACATATATGCTGCCTAATTAGGTGATATGCATTCTTTCTACTATTATTAACCACTGTTATAACTATCAACATCCACAGTGAAGTCAGAGAAGTAATTACATTTGAGGGACACAGAAGTATCTTTTTAATAAAAAATATTGCTTTCTGCAATGGATTCACCAAGAGGAAAATGATCCATAATAGATGATGAAAGACAGCATAGCTCAAGGTAAAGGTAAATAACTGTATTAGTAAGAAAGTGGCCACAACTAAGACCAATTACAGAATTTTCACATCTGGCAACTTTTTTTTTTAAAAGCAGATATGGGAGGAAAAGAACTCTGGGCATCAATGATTTGGGGTTCCTACGCAGAAGCTTCTGCGTGGGATCTGATTTTCCAGAAGTACCAAGTATCTACTCCCTGAAGTTAAAACTGGAAAGAAACAAATCAAACAAGCCAACAACATGATTCAATTCCTAAACAGTGCACTAAATTGGAGCCACTGAGTATCATTAGCCACTTGAAAGACGGAAGGTTTTTTTGGTTTGAGCTGAGGTTTTTCCCCACAAACTGTAGTTAATGTTAGAAGCAACACTACTATGCATATATTTCAGATTTTACCTGGAATCTACATCCTGATTTTATTTATGATTAATGATTTAAATAAAAACAAACCTTTAATGAGTCACTGTAAACAGCCAGTTTGCTTTAAATATTAAAACTATTGTATTGGGTCTGGCTGAGATGGAGTTAATTTTCTGCATAGCAGCCCTCACAGTGCTGTGCTTTGTACTGGTAGCTAGAAAAGTGTTGATAACACACCACTGTTTTGGCTACTGCTGAGCAGTGCTCGCATAGAATCAAGGCTGTCTCACCAACATTCCCCCCTCACCAGCAGGCTGGGGGTGGGCAAGATCTTGGGAGTGTATTTAGCCAGGACAGCTGACCCAAACTGACCAAAGGGATATTCCATACCATATGACATCTGCTTAGCAATAAAAGCTAAGAGAAAGGAGGAGAAATGGGGGCATTTGTTATTTATGACGTTTGTCTTCTGGAGCGACTGCTACGTGTACTAAAGCTCTGCTTCCTGAGAAGTGGCTGGACATCAGGAAGCAGAGAATGGAATCTTTGTTTTCCTTTTGCTTCTGCACATGGCCTTTGCTTTTGCTTTTATCAAACTGCCTTTATCTTGACCCATGAATTGGGGTTTGCTTTTTTTTTTTTCCGTCTCATTTTCTCCCCTCCCTGTTCTGGTGAATACAGGAATGACAGAGCAGCTTGGTCGCACCTGGTGTCCAGCCACAACTATCTCTAATGAATGCATTCCTTGGGCTCTGAAAGAAATACATCACAATGATTTCAGACAATATCGAGGAAAAATGGAGAAACTACTTCCTAGAAATAAAAGTAAAACATGATTTGCTCATGCTATTACAGACTAGAAAAGTAATCTAAGATGGGAGGATGGACTGGAAATGCTGAGTTCATCAGTAGTACCCTCTGACATAATCAAGCTTGGAATAATATTTAATATGACAACAAATCCTTGTGATAAAGGTGTGTGATGGGCAAAAACGATTGTTGTTAACATTTATTTGAGGTAAAGCTCAGCTATCTATATTTACAGACATACAGCTCTGACTTCTTGAATGTGTGGATTTTCTGTCAAACCATGGCCTGCTCTTAATCTCAATGTGCCATCGTTTTTACCTGCTGAATTACCTCAGTTTATTATTGAGAGACTATTTAGGAATACTAATGTAGCATTAAACATCAAAGCATCCTATACTAAGCAGTTTTACCAATTTAATACATGAAGAACTGCATTGGTTTCTTTATTTCTAGTCTGTCGGGCTATTTTTTTTTGATTACTCCTACTGCTTGTAGGAGGGAAGGGAAGTGAAAAATCATTCCTGATTCACATTCTTCACACTACTCATGACTGTTTAGGCCACTATCCAACCCACTTCACTTCACCTCTTTTCAGTCAGAACAGCCCTCCCCTACTCAGGTGTTCCTCATATAGTTCCAGGAAATTAAAAAAATCCCTTCCCATAAAATAACTCTATTCAGAAAGACAACAGCTGTAAATAAATATTGTAATTCCAGAATTGAAGTTGTTAATTGAAAATGTGGAGTTTCTCAAATAAAGGTGACTATTTAATGGTCGAATTAGTCACTCCTCATACAGAAACTGTTCTATACATTATATCAGCCTTGTAGCCTTTCACAGAAATTATTCTTTTGCAAGACTAGGGAAAAGGATAAGAAAATGAGAAGTATGTTTGTATTTCAGACACAGGGGCACTGTGGATTTATACAGTAAGATATTTGATGGTGGGTTTTTTTTTCCTTTCCTAATGATTTCTAATATTCAGTTTGCTCATTGGATTGTTTCTAAGCACTTACCTGATGGAGTTTTACCTTAGAGCTAATATAACCTTATAGCCTTGTTAATGAGTGGTAACTGTCAACTCAGTTAAAACTGCTCAACTCAGCTGCTGCTCACATGCCCTGTTCTACATTTATTCATACTGAATTTCACTCAGTCCTGAAGGTCCATCTGCTGCATCTCCTTATGGTTGCTCTTTCCCATTTTTTCTTCTCAACAGCTTAGTGTAACTAAAGAAATTTGTCACCTGAATATTCATCCTGCTTTCCACAAGTAGCTGTACATGCTAAGTGGCATTGGTTTTCTCCACATGCCAGTTTTGTGGGGGTTTTTGAGAGTGTTTTTTATTTCTTTCTTTCTTTCTTTCTTTTTAAGTATTAATTTAACAGAGTTATTGGGTTAGGTATTTCTTCTTAGATTCCTGCACCAGGTACATGTGATTAATTACTGTTCATGTTTTGATTTGTTCCATAGCCTTTTCCACAGTGCCTCAGTTTGAGACTCTTCTTTTGACACATTCCTCATAAAATGACTGCTGTTCTCCCCAAGGTGTCCCATGGTAAAGAGATTTTTAAAAATTCTTTTAGCTCTTTTGCAACAGCTTTGTTTTGCTCTCTTTATGCTTTTTATATCCCAACTGTCTTTTGGCACAGCAGTCTCTGGTAGGCTTCCTCATCCTGATGTTCTAAAGAAAAAATGCATTTTTTTTATTGCATGTTTTTTCTTAAACTTTCTCTGATGGGTTACCGTGCTTCACAATTAACATGCAAGATTTCTCAGTCCTTTCTATTTCTCTCATTTGGGAACAGCTGCACTTTTTAAAATACTCTGCCTTCATTTGCCCTCTCTGCTGTGCCATTTAGTCATCTGAACTTCCTTTAGACCTTCACATCTTGCTGGCTGGCAGGTGCTTTGCATTTGCTTTAAACATTACTTAAGACCAAGTTTAGCTTTAGTTCCTCGTTTGGAGATTTGATGACTAGATAATTTATGAAGCAGTCATTTATTATGGCTAGAGTCTTTTAATACTAGAGTTCAACTTCAATGTAAAATTTATCCTGCATTCCAGGAAGTAAATGAAGTCCCCTGTCACTACTGTATTTTTCCTGCCTTAGAAGCTATCTGAACACCCTCAACACATCATCAGCAACTTTGTTATTTTAGTCAACAGGGTAATGACAATGTTCTTGTAGTTTTGGTGTGAACATCTGAAACATCCATACAGATGATCTACAGCTTTTTTGAAATGGTTATGTTGTCATGATTTGACTCAAGGCTTTCAGATAGAAAATATTCACGTAAGCCAGTCAGCCTCACCTCCATCCCCAGAAAGGTGATGGAACAGTTCATCCTGGTGGTCATCTCCAGACATGCAGAGGAAAAGAAGGTTATCAGAGGTAGTCAACATGGATTCACCAAGGGAAGATCATGCTTGACCAAACTGATAGCCTTCTATAATGGTGTGACTGGCAGGGTCGACGAAGGGAGAGCAGTGGATGTTGTTTATCTCGACTTCAGCAAGGCATTCAACACTGTCTCCCATAACATCCTCACAGTTAAGCTTAGGAAGTGTGGTTTAGATGAGAGGACAGTGAGGTGGATTGAGAACTGGCTGAACAGCAGAGCTCAGAGGGTCGTAATCAATGGCGCAGAGTCTGGTTGGAGGACAGTGACTAGTGGTGCTCCCCAGTACTGGGTCCAGTCCTGTTCAATATATTCGTCAATGACCTGGACAAAGGGATGGAGTGCAGCCTCAGCAAGTTTGCCCATGATACCAAGCTGGGAGAGTGGCTGGTATGCCCAAAAGCTGTGCTGCCATCCAGTGAGACCTGGACAGGCTGGAGAGCTGGGCCAAGGAGAACCTCATGGAATTCAACAAGAGCAAGTGCAAGGTCCTGCACCTGGGGAGGAACAACCCCAGGCACCAGTACAGGTTGGGGGCTGACCTGCTGGAAAGCGGCTCTGCTGAGAAGGACCTGGGAGTGCTGGTGGACAGCAAGCTGCCCCTGAGCCAGCACTGTGCCCTTGCGGCCAAGAAGGCCAATGGTATCCTGGGCTACATTAAAAGGAGTGTGACCAGCAGGTCGAGGGAGGTCATCCTGCCTCTCTACTCTGCCCTGGTGAGGCTGCATTTGGAGTACTGTTTCCAGTTCTGGGCCCCCCAGTCCAAGAAGGACAGGGAGCTGCTGGAACAAGTCCAGCAGAGAGCCACAAGGATGCTCAGGGGGCTGGAGCATCTCCCTTATGCAGAAAGGCTGAGAGGTCTGGGTTTGTTCAGCCTGGAGAAGAGAAGACTGAGGGGGGAATCTCATCAATGTTTATAAATATCTGAAGGGTGGGTGTCAGGAGGATGGGACTGGACTCTTTTCAGTGGTGCCCGACAACAGGACAAGGGGCAATGCGCGCAAGTTGGAACACAGGAGGTTCCACCTGAATATGAGAAAAAGCTTCTTTACAGTAAGAGTGACAGAGCAGTGGAACAGGCTGCCCAGAGAGGCTGTGGAGTCTCCTTCCCCGGAGACATTCAAACCCCGCCTGGACGCGGTCCTGTGCCCCCTGCTCTAGGTGTACCTGCTCACGCAGGGGGGTTGGACAAGATGACCTCCAGAGGTCCCTTCCAACCCCTACCATTCTGTGATTCTGTGATATGCCAAGGGTGTGCAAACATTGCTCCCATAATAATTTACCAGGTCCAAAATCATACCTCTTTAGGATACTACTGAATTTTACAATAAACATTTTTAATTAATATTAAGTAGTAAAATAAATATAGGACTACAAACACATTAAAATTTTAATTTTCTAATATGGACCATGCATTTCAAAAGAGACTATATTTATATTAATTATAAGCATTTCTATTTGCTTTGTAAACATATACAGAAATCTCTTCCTAAACAGGCTTTCCTAATTTAAAGGATGGGTTTAGTTGTGGATAGCACCTCTTTTGTTATCAACACATCAGAAGAATGGCTCAAAGAGGTCCTTTGATTAATATGAAAAGATCTCTTCAGTAGGACTGCAATTATTGGTATGTCTTTTATATGAAACTTTCAGAAAGCTCTATTATTTACACTGATACCTTAAGTATTGAGTATGCTAATTCACTGGAAGATCACAAAACAAATACATTTTGGCAACAGTTAAGGTTACACATATCTGACAACAAAACAGACAAGGACATACCAATACCCCGTGCCACAGAAATTAATTATACACTACACCCAACATAAATCCCAAGTGTAAATTTATGAATACAAACTATTATCCCTGATGATTGGGATTTTTGTTTGTTTGTAACCAAATGGAAAATTTCAAACTATTTTAAGAGGAAAAATGAAGATTTGATACAAATGCTCAACATATAGGACAGCTACACTACAGCTCTTGAGAAATAGGCTTAGAACAAGCTCTTCTGGTGAGCTTATTCCCCAAGCCCTTTAATAATACTTTTCCACAGAGAGACATCTTTGCAACTGTCCTATATCCTGCCCTCAACAGCTCCGTACAGGAAACCTGTCTTTTAAAAAACGTTATCTAAATTCTGGAAGAAATACCCTCTTTAGCAAGTGGACCCAAGATGATAAGAATACAGAGACGATGACGTTTAAGGTATTCTGTTCTAACCCCAGACATACAGATTTACCTCTGCTCAGGTTCTTGCTTGTAAATCGTTGAGCATAATCTGAATGCAGTTATCACCTCTGCACTTTCTTTCCAAACGAAGGTGTTTGAGTTGTTTTCATTGTTATTTAAAATATGTTGCTTAAGTTGCAGCTGATAAACTTATGGGAATAACTATTTAAATGAAAACCAACTGCTTGTCAAGACCCAACAAGAGCTAATCCTGATAAGCAGAAAAAAATAAGAAAATCTGAAATACCGCTTTCATGTTTTTACAGGCTGTTTTCCACTACAATTAGAAAAAAACCCATGTATTTTAGAAAATAAATATTTTCAAAGGTGATTAATCTGAAAACTTACCACTGTGATTTTAGTTTTATAGACTGTGTAAGTGCTATATGATTAGAAACAATGGAGAAGTTTTAAATTTAAACCCTAGATCTCCTGCTTTACTTCTTATTGTCTGACAAACATCTGTTGTCATTAAAAAATGTGCATGTGTTCTAGAACACAAAGAAATACAATTTGAGCATTATACATGATTTTGCTACAGCAACTGAAAGATGACATGTAGGCAAAGAAGCGACTGCTGAGAAGGCAATACATTTAAAATCAATACATTTAAAATCAACCAATATAAGTCATTACCTTTAGTGCCATACAGAATACACCCTTCAAATAACCCTTTGCAAACTCCACTATGAGTCTAGAAATATTGCAGTCTCATACTCATACTTTTTCAGACATTTTGAGATGAATTAATAAACTGCTAGACCTGAAATCCCTATTCTTTTACAGCTATCTTCACCTTAGAAAAATAAGATATTTTCCTGCTAAAGCATGTTCTGCATGGTTTCACTTGTCACATCCTTCTAGGTGAAAAAAGGAGAAAATACCTAACCGTGGTGGTGTGCATTCTATTTGCTTAATTATCGCGTTTGACTTCCTGTACTTTTTTCAGTCTTTGTAGCTTGATATACAGTAAACAGTATTATTTAATCTAGTGTTTCAGTCATTCAACAGAAGTGTTCCTGTCATTCTGTAAACAAAATAAGTAGAAGTCCAGCTAACGTTTCCTTTTATAAATACACCTCGAAAATATACTGAATAGCCAAATGATACAGCAGCATCTTTAAAAAGAGAACAAGGTATGTGGGTGTGAAGTTACACAGGTAATGAACATGAATGACCACCTCTCTTAAAACAAGGTTGAGAAGGTACTTGAGAAGTAATTGACATGCTAATTCACACTGTGAGTTTGTCAGCGTATCTTCAGGTTCATCACTTATTAAGATTAGCTGGCAAATATCCTTAAAAATGAAGTTACCAAATTCAAGAGAAATATAAAATTATGCAGAATTATCTTTATTTCCTCATTGTTACCTCTTATGGATTGTTACATCTTACGGATGTAACTGATGCAACACCTCTTTTCTGGTTTTTGAGGTCTTGTTTAGTTTTGTTTTAGATACAGAAACTAAGTATTTTGGCATTTTACATAATGTTGATATAATGGTTGACAGACGCTGTGTATACAGAGTAAGGCATAAGTAAAAGATGCAACTACAGAGAAGGCAAGTTCTATCAACGTTGGCTGGCTGCTGAGGGCCCACCCGGCCGTTCTCTCACTACCCCTCCTCAACAGGAGGTGGGAGAGGATAAGATGAGAAAAAAATTGGATGTTGAGAAAAAAAAAGACAAAAACCTAAAAAACCTAAAAACTTTTCCCCCACACCCTCCCTGTTCCCAGGCTCACCTTCACCCCTTCAATCCCGACTCCTCTACCTCCTCCCACACGCAGTACAGGGGCGCAGGGGGCTGAGGGTCTGCGGCCAGCCCCCGGCAGCGCCTCCCTGCCGCCCCTTCCCCCCCGCCCTTCCCCCTGCTCCGGCCCGGGGCCTTCCCAGGGGCTGCAGGGAAACACCTGCCCCGCCGGGGTCCCTCCCGGGGCCGCCGGGGAAGCTCTGCCGGGGCCCCCGCCTGGAGCACCTCCTCCCCTCCTCCCGCCCTCTCTCCTCCCCTCGGGGCTGGCGGGGCTGTTTCTCACCCCCTTTCCCTCAGCCCTGGCTGCCGGGCAGCCTTTTGCCCGCCCTCCCGCGGCGGTGCCCACCCGTGGCTGAGGGGCTCAGCCCTGCCCTGCGGGGGGGCCCTCGGGGCCGGCGGGAACCGGCTGGGCCCGGCGCGGGGCCGCTCCTCACAGGGGCCGCTCCTCACAGGGGCCGCCCCGGCCGCCCCCACCGGCCGCCGCTGCTGCCGCCCTGATGCAGTTACCTTCCTGCTGTACACAATGTGATGCATAGTACGGAGATGAGAACATGTTATAATAATACTTAGTCAAATTTCATTGAAGACTACATAGAGAATAAGTCCATGGTCATATATTTTCCATGAACTGGAAGGAGCCCCTCGGTGAGAGAGCAATCTATTATGCTCTAACCTTATTGTAAGTGTTCTGACTGAAGGAAACTAAAGACCAGAAAATTTGCAAGGGAAACCAAGCAACAGCAGGGGAAGTGGTCACTAAAGTTCACCAGTGACCACACCACATGTACTTCTGTTTTTGAGTAATCATGGTACTTTGTTTTCTAGACATTATTAATTTATTCTTTAATACAAACAAGTACTATACTTTACATAGTACACATTGCGAATTAACCTAAGTATTATACAGAAGCATGATTTAAAATATCTATTTAGTATTCACTTCATACACAAATTCAGTTACTTCATTTTCTAACCCAAAGGAACTCATCTTCCTTTGACTGCATGTATAACACTTATCTCATTTTAGAAGCAAAAGGGGTCTGTCAAAAATCTCTAGGAAACACCACAGCTGTAATGGATTAATTTCTTCATATGGTGAATTTAAACCCACACTATCCCACACCTGTACCCCTCTATGATTTTTGACATGCATGGTCTGTGTGTGCCACAACATTAAGACTGTCCACACTGCAGGTATTTCCTAATTTTTGACATTTCAAAAACCTAATGTGAAGAAAGCACTTGGTAATCTGTAGAAATTCTCAGAATGTTACAGAATGTCAATAGAGTAATTAACATCACTGAGTTTCTGCATCAAGAACCAGGACTTTTTGGACATAAAGATTAGCATGGTCATTTCACATAGACATGACAAATCAATAAGATTCTCTCAGTTCTCTCGCCTTGAACCTTTCCAGTCATTTAATTAACAGAAAAGTGTAGATATTTAAAATATAAGCATCATATTCCTCAACACCACTAAACTAGATGATTCTAATTTTGCCAGTGGCATAGCTTTTCATATGGTCTTCACTGACCTAGCCAAAAAATCCTGTTTGTTATGCGAAAGTGTAGTTTGCGGTTGGTCAACAAAAAAACTACTAACATACAAAGAAGCATCCACCCTATGAACAACAGCCAGCTTCAGCAACATCTAGCTTCTGCCCTAGTTTTTAAATGCAATATCATTTAATAAATGAAAAATGTAAATAGCTTAGGCAGGAACAAGGCTGGCTTTCCCCACAAAAAAATCATTGCTAAAACATTTAAATGAGAAATGGCAGTTCCACCTAAAAGACATTGGTTTCATTAACAGTCGTTCAGTGTAAAGGACATGTAAAAGCCACAGGACTTCAGCTGCCAGTGTGTCAAAATCATGAAAGGGTAAGAAGTAAAGAATAAAAAAAAAAAAGGGTCAAGATTTGTACAGACTTTTTCAGTCCACAAGAATCTTGGGGAAGATTAGATCACCTTGACAAAATTATTTTGAACCATTAATTGAAATAACAGTCTCCAGATAGCAAACTGATGTTTTGCAATATAGAACTGACAGACTGTATAAAGCTTCCTCACAAAAACAGTTATTACTTTGACATGTTAAGAGTCGATGTTGCTGTTTTGACGTAAAAGACCAAGTTTCTTCCTGGTGCAATTCCACACTGACTTAAATGAAGTTAAACCAGGTAAACACTTTATCCCATGTCTTTGGACTAGGACTGAACTTCAATGTGTTCATGCTTTTCTGTTTGTTTGTTTGGTCTGTCAAGTCAAAATACCCTTGTCAGTCTCTTACACAGCCATTTTGTGTCAAAGGACTTCAATGCAAGTACTATGCTTCAGGAAACCTCAGATATGGCTGAACACACTGGAAGAAAGTCAGATTGACTAGGCTGATAAAAGCACTCTCTTCCCTTGAGTTTGATTTTTGCCCAAATAACCTTTGAATCTTTACAGATTCCACTTTAAAAATAATAAATAAAACCTAAAGGTCCATAGCATTCTATGACTTGTAGAATTTGAATAATGTGCCTTCGACCTCTCAAAAAGATAAGAAATAACAGTTGTTGAATAAAGCTGGGTTACTATCAGCATGGAGGTGGCAAAGGGGACTGCCTGTGCCAACAGAACTCAAAAAAAAGCAAGTACACATGCACATTTTTATTTTTAAAAGCTTTTGGGTTGGCAACAGTCTTGAATTAGCTTTTTGTAAAAATAAAGTAGAAAATGAGATGGCTAACATGATATAGGACCATATAATGTTGTGTAATACTGACCTCAGATTTGATGACAGCAGTTAAGATGGAGAGGGCAGATTTCCTTGCTTCTTGGTAAGGCTGCTCTCTGAGCAACAGTGGGAGACAGATAGGAGAATAAATAAATAGGCACTGTCCTATATGATCAGTGTCGGCTTTCCATCAGCTTCAATGGCACTGAATCAAAATGTTATATAGCAACAGTAAGGGTGACAAGAATTAGGACCTGAGTAATCAGAGAGCAGAGAAGCATAAAGATCAAAATAGATAAAAAGTACTGTAAAATCTGAATTAAGTGACCTAATGCAATGAAAATGCTGTAACAGGGAAGAAGATGCTTTTTGAGTAATCAGAGAGCAGAAAACCAGAGAGAGTGAAGTAAATAGAAAGTACTGTAAAATCTGAGGTTAGTGACCTATGGAGAAACTGTAGAAGGAATTTTTATTTTTTAAAATTAAGAGGGATCTATTAAAAATACAAGCCTCTACTTTTTTAGTGCAAATATCTATAATCTCATTCTTTCATAGATTTGCTGAGAGATCCTTTGGAAGAAGCTGGAGACAGTCAGTCTTAAATTGAATTAAAAATTGTGAAGCTAAAATCTTTGCTCAAATATTACATGTATTCATTCAGTGTTGGCCTTCCCCCTTTCTAAGAGCCCTGGAAGAATTAAAAAGTTAATCTCTTTCACACTAGACACATGAGATATGTGATTTTAAAGTTTGCTGAGCCAAAATCCCTCTCCTTTTCTTTTGACTTTATTTTCTACATAGGTCTATTCTAGTATAAAATTTTAAAGAAGCTACCAAAGTCCACAATAGAACAGAAAATTCTGTGCTTGCATATTTAGATTGTTTTTGCTACCATGTTTTCACTACCTATAAGTAAAATTATTTTATCTAAATACATTATTTGTGAAACTAGCAACCTAAAAGGTAGAAAATGAGATGCATTATTCTAGAGGCTGATTATGCCACTTGTACAGCTTCTTACAAAGGCATGAAAATGGCTAACAAGCCATGTGCAAAATCTTTGGACTATAACATCTACACTTTCCTTTTAATTTTCTTTATCATAAAAGCAAAACACTTTTTTATGAGAATAAATTTTGGAACTATTTGCTTATGTTTAAAATGCTGAAACGTGATATGCTTTTTTTATGTAAGCTTCTAACATTGAATAAAAGCACTTTAACTGTAAAACTCCATTTTTGTTTCTTCCTTAGCCCTTATTCTAAAGTATACCTATTTTCCCCTTACTGTCATTAAATCTGAGATGTGAAATTGTTTTGATATGATCAGGGAAGATTAGATTCACTCTCCTGTATTAGAACTAATTTATTGCAATGACATGTCACCATATAACTTTGAAAAAGAATTTTGAATGACAAGTCCACTGTATTTCTATTTTCAAGAGTAAAATAACAAATTAATAGATTCACTACCTTGAAAATCCAGTATAACACCTGGGATTTCTTTCTTAATCTAACTTTCAGTACAATCATTTCAGGACATTTTAAAGCTGTTACTTTGCTCTTCCCTTTCCTGTATTCACACTCATTTCCAACTGTTCCATAGTGCCTTATCTTCCCCGTCAACACAAATCTGAAAGTGTTTTTGAATTACAGGTAAAAATGTAAGAACTAAGTAAAGCGTCACTTCCCTTACCCCGTAAATCTGGGACGGAAGAAGCAGTTGAAAAACAACACAGAGTTGAATACCTGAAAAGCCATTCCTATTTACCCTTCAGAGGACACCTGAAGTGGATTAAGAGGTATATGTTCAGTGTTTCATACATCCAAAGGGCCCACAGAAAAACAGGCATCAGTCTTGTTCATTATATTCCTCTGCTTTTCCCTCTAATAGCATGACTCACTCAGCCTCAAACCAACACTGATGTTCCCTTTACTACTGCACATTTACTTCTCCCTCCAAATAAAAAGAACAGTGAATGTGTAGTTATGACCTGCTTCCAGTGCCACTCACTTCTAAATATCAGAAGGAGCAGACCTTCTGGAGACAAAGAGGTGTGAAGGTTCAAAGTCAAGAATGTTATGGACTGAAACTTACTCTGTTTCTCTTCTTTCCTAAAAGTCTTTATTTTTTATTTGTTTTCCATATCCTGACATATGAATTATCTAATGTGGAAGCATGCAGAAAGTGAGGGAGAAATGCAAACTGTATCAGCCATGGCAACAGAGAAATGTTAAAGCTTGCAGCCCTGCAGCACAAGTTTTTCTAGATTTCCTCAGGAGAATCTTCATTCTGCTGAGCTGCTGCAGTCATTACCCGACTCCTCACCAGGCCAGGGTGCATTCACTAGCCCTGCCCCTTTCAATGTTCACAGCTATGTTTTCACTAGAATAGTTTTCATCAGAGAGATGCAAAAGACAAGAAGTCTCATGTAGCTGTAAGCTCAGTTTTTTGGATTCAAGCTGCTTATATGAGACAAGGATATTTGTTCCCGCTTAACCAAATTTCCATGGCTTCTCCATTGCACGCACACATACATACTTGCACCCACACATGAGCAGTCTGTCAGAACTAACATTGTTAAGATGCTATTGATCATTGGGAAGTTTTCAAGAAACCCTTCTCAAACAATTCATCATTTTAGAAAAAGAAGTCACTGTGGTTTTAAATTCTTTAAAGATACATTTTTTTAATACAAAACTGGTTTTGGAGTTGTTTATTCAGGAAAACATACCCTGAAACACTGAAGACTTACCCCAAGTGCAACAGCAGGGAACCAATTCAATCATCCCAGAACCACAGAATATACTTAACATCTACAGAAGGATCATTTCTCATTTCTACCACAACCTCATTTTTCCAGGACTGGTGTTTTGCCATGTTCCTATAAAAACCTTCTGAGTATGGCTAATACAGATTAATTTTGTACAGATCTCCAGTCCCCAAATGACATTTTTTTTAGAGAAAATAAATAATGACTGAGGAATGGGGATATGCTTGATATTAAAATATAACAATGACTTGTTGTCCTAATACTTGCTGTATAACAAGTGATGACAGTAAATTAATCCATCCTCTTGATAGTTATTTCATGATAAGAATGAGAAATCTTACCAGTTTCATTGCAGGCCTACCCTATTCCTGTCCTCAGTGTGCATTTCCATGACAAAGACTGTGATCACTATAACAACATTGTACATAATGATTCTGCTTTCTGTGATGTTACTCCCAAATTGGGTGTGAAAAATGTGAAAGGACAGATATCAAATGGCAAAACTCTCACCAGTGAAGCAAAGTAGTCTATAGAATTAATAATTGACAGAATTGATAGCATGCTGCCACCGAACAGAAGCTTGGAATTAAAGGGCACTGCTCACAGAGCCTTCCTTCATAAACTGAGAGGCTTTGCATGAAAACCTCTTGCCATATTAAAGGCATGTAGAATGAGACCTTGATGAGGTGTGTACAATTAAATGCAACATCAGTAAACCATCTGTTTTTCAAAATTAAAAGCAACTCATGCACAATGACCACTACTGAAATTTTCCTAATTACTAATATTACGTCAGTCTCAGCCAGGCTTTCTTTTTTTCTGAATTAAATATATATACCTGAGCTAATATGATTGATCTTTGCAGCACATCAGGTCATCAGAACCATCACAAAAAATAGAAGCATCTGTACTCTATTTTCCAAGTCTCACAAAGCTTCTGCAAAGATGAGCTAACTAATGTTGTGACATTCTCAGAGTAGAAAGCCATGAACACCACAGGGAATTCTTTGAGGAAAAAGGGAAAAAACCTGATAAGTAGAGAGGAAGAAGTGTCCTCAAACAAGGCATGTAGTCATGTTCTGACCATGAAGGATTAAAAGAAATCCTATTCATTGATCTCCATAAATATAGCATTAATGGAGTAGTCAGAGGATGAAAGAAAATATATAATGCTATCATAGGAACATAAAATTGAAAGGGACCATCCTTTACCTCACTGAATCCAGACCTCTTTTCTTGCATGCAATCATGTCTATAAATGGTTTCATACAGACAAGCATGTTTTAGTTTGAAACCCCTTCAGATTTTTTTTTCCACTCTTCCTATTAGTAGATTTTTTCAGAATCTCACTTTTTTTTCCTTATTTCCACTCTAAATTAACTCATGGCCAGCAAAACCTCATTTTTTCAAGTAAAAGCTGAATCAACTTAAATAGCTCTTCCCTTCCCTTGTGGCTTCTTCGGAAGTGTATTTATAGAATAAATGTGCTCGCCACTCTTATCTGTGGGAATAATGAAACAAACATATTTTATTAATCACCACCCCCCAAACACAGAATCCCATTTTCTCTGTATAGCTTCATATATAAATTCATTGTTCTTGGTCAAAAGTAATCAGAACAGTAAACAGGTTAACATTTTTCAAAATGGCTTCAATACCACTTTATCCCTGTTTTGATTATCTCAGCTTTTGCAGCTTAGTATCATATTTACCTTCTTTAAGGTATGACAGTAGAAGCAATAATTGATCTGGTGACCAGATCTTTCTCTTCCTCTGTCACTTACACCTGACAAACTAGAAGTGTATAACATGATATTGTTCTGTAAGAGGCTTATCACATTGTGGTCCTGACATTTACTCTGTATCTCCATATCCAAATCTTATTCATGCTATCTAGCTCTTTCCAGACAATGTTTTCATTCTCCTGCACAGCTTTGTATCAGAAACATGTTTGTAAAATGTTTCTTCTATTCCAAAATGATTCATGAAAATGTTAATCAGTCTGAAAGCGGTCTGGAAGTATTTCTCCTCATCCCGTGACCCATTTTAAAAGCTTTTCTTTCAATGCAACCCACTATCTCTATTTAGAAAGGTCCTTCCCCAGTTTACATTTCCTGCACAAATCTCAACAATTTTCAGTATGCTAAAATACTTGGTATTTTACTAAGGTTGGCATAACTAAACAATTTTTTTTTTGTCTTTCTGTTAACAGTACCTTAAATACAGATGCTCCACTTGCTATTTTTAGTTTAGATGATACTGTTCAAATTTGAAAGCCCTTGCTACCAGACATCTGTGATTTCAGAAGCTACTGGTTTCCTTGGGTATTTTTCATACTGTAAGGTAATTTTCAGGATTCTCAAACTGACGGCAAACTCAAATGAAAGAATTTCTTTTCCATGCCCTCATCCCCATTAACCATCTTTCTTCTCCCTTCATATTCAATGTCTTTCTTCATTTTCATTAAGGAAATTAAGATTCATCTAGATTACATAACAAAAAATTCTATCATAATGCTGACAGTATTCAGAGTGAGAAAAGCTCCATCTGTCATAAATCCTGCAATAAAGCTCTATGTACAGTTTTGGGTTTTAAATTTGCATTAAAATAACACAAGCTATACAGACAACATTACACATAATAAACCAGACTTCTGTTGACCAGCCTACAACTGCATCAGCATTAACTTTATACTCGAAGTTCACTATATATGTCAAATGCAGGGCTTGTTCTCACAGGCTTCTGAGAAACTGTAATACCTCCTGCCTGTTTTTATGAAGAAAGTCAAAGAGGATTTCCCTTTGGAGAAGCCCTTTTCCACCCTACCCTCAGAGTAGACTATGGAGCCTAGACTGTATTTATAATATTCCCTGAGGCAGAACTGAATCTTATTCTGAAACAGTCTGGAAGAGTCTTTAGCAGTGACATATTTAAGCCCCATGCATTTGGGGTTCTACGGAATCTGATGAGGTTCAGCTGTACTCAATGTTTAGCTGAGCTCAGAAGAAACACTATTTTATCATATTTTAATAT
>VZTV01105494.1:0-28637 GCA_013400875.1 Anhinga rufa | reverse complement strand
GTAGGGTTTTCCTTGTGTATGATAAATTTTGCGGTATGTGAGGTTTAAAAAGAAGGCTCTATACTGAGAGAGCAAAGCTTTGTGATCCTATATGCAGCTTTAATGAAGAGACATACAATTAACTCAGGAGCATTTCAGTTGATTGAAAGTCACCGCTTAGCACTTTAGGTTGGCAGTAAGAGTTTGTCTCTTACTACAACATTTTTGTGTGGGAAGAAGAGGTTTGTAGCCAGGGAAGCATTCAACTGCATAACAGCAAAACCAGTTACAGCCTACACTTAACATAGAAGCAAAAACTAATTCCTTTTACAACTGTCAGCAAGTGTTAAGCCAGCCTTGCGCTTTGGGGAGAAGACAGACTTAGATCATGTCAAGGATAGGAGCAGCCCCCCTTGAAGCACCTCAGGGAGACATCCTGCCAACATCACAAAGCCATTACAGTGCCTGGCTCTCATGTGCCAACACATCCACGCTGCTGAAGGTGGATCAATGCCATCAGAGATGGATCCATGCCTATCAGGAGGAGGAAAAAGATTTTCTGCAAAGCTGTCTTAAACAAAAGTGACAATAACCTGTCTCCCTTCTGTCTCAAATATTTTTTTTCTAACTTTTTTTAAAAATAAACTAAAAGCAGCCCTTTTCTCACTTCTCTCTTGAGCAGAACAACTTAACTTTCAGCTAGGAAAGGTTATGTTCTACCACGCGCTTTCACGCTGTATCAGGAAGGTCTCTGCCAGGACACAGTATCCTGTATTGCACAACACCCCTCCTGGAAGGTAAGAACCTGCTGAAGCCGAGTCCAGAGAGTCGCTCCTGTGGCATTCATCTGGAACAACCAGACTCATCCATTCCAGGGTACTTGGAGAAGGTCTAGACAGAGGAGACCAATGGTAACCATCTTCAAACTGATAAAAAGCCACAATTAACTCAGGAGCATTTCAGTTGATTGAAACAGACTGCCCATTCTCTGGATCTGCAGTGGATAGGGTAAGAAGTAACAGAGAGGATAACAGAAGGTTTTTAATGGAGAAGTAAATACAGGGAGAGTGTCCAGGAAGATTACAAGTCTTCTGCAACTGTGATGATGTAAGAATCTCACAGGAACAGCTTAACTGTAATCATTCTTGACTTTGGGCAAGGGGCTGGACTTACCGACCGCTGAAGGTCCCTCCCAGCAATCTTTCTTCCATAATACTGTATTCCCAGCATTTAAAGTTTCCCAGAACTCAGGGAAATACCTATACCCGTGGACAGTCATACCCTGGAGGCTATTATGTGGGACAGTTTTCTTGACACACAAAGGACACTTCAGCACTCAAGACAGCCAGCCCCTGGGATTAAAAGCATGAAGGAGGAGTAAAACCCCCTTCACATCACTCGCTCTCATGCTCTTCCTTGGAGGAATACACCAGCAGCACTCTACAAGTCCCTTACCTACTCCTTCTACAATGACTAATGTACCCCACCCCAACCCCTTTATGATGAAGGGATAGGTCAGAAATATGAGAACAGAGTCCTCTTCCACCTCAACATTTAAAAGATGAAGGACAGGGCTGGGATGAAAAACTGTTAGAGGTCTTGGGCAGACTGTCATTCCCTACTCCTGCCCCTAAGGTAAGGGGGAGGCAGGAGGGAGGAGATGCTGCCTCCCTTCATGCCTGAGCTCTCACTATACAGGTAGGACAGCTGGTCTTGTGCAGGGGTGGCCCAGGCAATACAGTCTCCCACTGTGCCCTGAGCTGGCTCGGGAGGGGACAGCCTTGCCTCAGGCTGGGATTTGCAAACTTCCTTCCTGTGGGCTGCAAAAGGGAGAGCTGGCTGCATGTTGTTAGGGGGTATGTAATGGCAGGTACCTTTCACTTTACACTTGCTGGCATTTTAGTGGATTCATGCTACTATCACATTTTCAGGACAATTTATAACCTTGGTTTGAAAAGATCCGAGAATGAGAAGGACAAACGTACAGAATTACAGGCTGTTTTTCCCTCCTGATGCTCCGCTGCCCAGTTTTGTGTGTGTAGCATGTGAGCAGTCAGGCATGCACAGTAGGAGCTACCCTTCTGATAAATTGAGAGTTTGGTTTAGCTCTTTCCCCCTGATTATTTCTACATATATATAAATGTACAAACTCTCATTGAAGTAGTGAATCCCTTGGTAGATTAGCAAAGCCAATCCTACATTAGAGATGAACAGATGTTTCCAAAAAGATCTGGGTATTTGCCAGGAGAGGTGGAGACAGGGTACAGTCAAAGACGCAGAGAGGTGGGGGGAGCAGCTTCCATAACAGAAGTATTGAGCAGAGGACGCTGTGAAGTTACGCTAAAAATACATCACAGAAAAATGTGTCCCAAACACTACATCCAGTCACAACTCTGGGAAGGTTATTCTTTGATTCTTCAGTCCACCAAAACACTGTCTTTTTAACCTTCCTTTACTTCTTCCTAATCCAAATTTCTGAATGTGGGGCACGCCACAAGGTATGGTTGCTTGGAAAGCAAGAACACGGGAGCAGATGTTTTCAGTGAATCACTCCTCCTTCAAAGCCAGCCCAAAGGCATCTTAGTATAGGCCTGTGCAAGCAAGAGGGAAGGATTAGCAGCTCAGCCTACCCTCAGAGCAGCCAGCTCATCCCTTCAACCATAGGCAAATACCGCAGTTTACCTCCCTACCCTTCTTTGCTAAAGCCAGCACTGAGCCTCTATCAAAAAAACTATTGTTTTCTCTTTGCAAAGAATACAGCAGTGTACTTAGCTCTGAAGTGCAGCAAGACAGATTTGCTAGGAAGGAGCAAAGCGTGGAGGTAAGAGCATGCAGCCAGCCAGCCTAACATTCCCTTGTAATTACTGATTATTTCCTTCTTCGCAAGCAGGCTGCAGAGAACATGCAGCAAGGTGCCTTTGAGGGATGATTTCAAAAGGTGTTTTCCCAAGCTGCTTGTTCTAATCACACAAGTATCCTTTCAATCACACTTGCTACAGCGAAGTTTGTTCTGAATCACTGACAGTTTTAACATCTTACCACATTGCACTTTCGGGAAGAAATACACCTCTGCCAGAATTTGACTGGTACTTAACAGCTGCGATAACAGAACCAAGGTACTAAATAATCCCCTCAGTGATACTTTGTGACATTAATGCAGACTCTCTCTTTTGTCACTAAAATATGGAAAGACAGAATTCAAGTGGTGGTTTTATAAATACCCACCCAGGAAAAAGCAAGGGTAAGAAAAGAGGTCTCAGGAAATGTTAAGTATATAAGGCAATTATTTTCAAGTTATTGCAAGGGGAAACAATCCAAACTGTGCCCCTTTAAAATAGCTTATTGCACCTTCGAAGCACCAAATTAGAGCATTTCTCTAAAAGCAGGAAATGGAAAACTGCATAAGGTCTCAAAGAGGTACAGGAGAAAAGCGAGCAGTTAAGTGGAAAGCCAGACACCACAAACTCTTTTGCATTGCAGACAGGGTATGACAATCACTTAAATACAATCCATGATGTGAGAAGGTGGTATCAGAAGAGACAGATAAAGAGGAGAGCGAGGTTTTTCAAGCTACAAAATCCGAAGTAGCTCCACCATAAAATTTGGAGAGGGGCAAAGAATTTAGATAGTCTTTGTAGATTGAAGATAATGAGCTCTCTACTGCAAATCAGGATGCTCCTTTTTAATTTAATATTAGAATTAATTAATCGTTTCCTATCAAGTTTCTCTCTAGATTATGTGGTTTCATAGGCTTAACAGCCTAGATCTGTTAAATCCTGAGTACTTCATAGCTGTTGTTGCACAGCTGGCCTAAAGCTGTGAGCAAATGTATTTTGAAGTAATTAGTCTGAAACACACCTGGGACTTGACAAATGAAATGCAAAATAGTTGTTATTGAGAAAGATTTAGATACTTTCCCACTCTTAACCTTGGCTTAAAAACTTAAGCACACACATTTGTTCTTTGAAACATGCATATTTTTATAGCCACTCAATACTCCTGTTATGAGACAGCTTACCATCGCTACAATAACAATGAAAATACACAAAATGCTGGTGGTATACCACAGGAAAGGGAGCTTGCTTCTTATTGACCAGAATTAGCTAAGCGAATAGTTTCCATTGAGATAAGACTTTAACCAGGATGCCACATTATTATCCTACACAATTATCCATCAAATAGAAAAGGTGATCAGTTGCATCAGAGATCACTCCTGAGATCTACCAAAACAGGCACTGTCTCAGTTGGTGACAGGGGCAGAAACCAGAGCATGTCACCTGGCACAGTCACCTTGGCCACGTGCAAAGGCGGAAAGCAACACTAACAAAGAAACTGAACACATATCTGTGCTTTTTTATCCCCTCTTTGGACACTGCTACAGAAACTTCTGAAGTGTAGATTCGGCTTTTGCAAGTCAGCATTGCACCCATATACACTCACATTAAATACTCATTTCGATTTTTCTCACTGGAGTATAGAGCCACACAGGAAACATTAATAACTAAAACCCTAACATAAAAATTAATCTTCTCCAGCCAATATTTACATACCATGAACCAGCACCCACTGAGCTGCACAGTATTTGGTACTTGCTGCTTCCATCCATTTCACCAGCACCCCTCATATCAGCAATTTTTACTCAATCCTTTCCTCCTGCTCTCCTCATCAGATAAGGGGTGGCCTTCCAGATTAAGCACAGGTGTTCTTGCCTGACTGACAGTCATTTGGGCAACCCAGGTGACTCTCATTACTGCTCATACAAGTTCCCAAAAGCCCACTAATATCCACAGAACAGGGATAGCTGAGTACCAGTTAACTAACATCCACAGGCTGGTGGTCAGAGTTAGGCTGCTGTTGACAGAGAGATGCTGGAGCTGCCTTCAGCTCTAACAAAACATCATCAGGAGCTGAGATGCAGGACTGTGTACCAATGGGGGTATTTCAAGTGCCTGTTTGGACTTACTAGCAGAGCCTCAGCAGCTATGTACACTTAGAGCAGTGCCGGTGCTGCGCTCCCAGGTCCAGGAGCACCAACAGCCCTGGCTCAGGCTCCACAGAGCCAGCACTGCAATCCAGGCTCTAAACAGCATCATTTCTGCAGGCAGGGAGCAAGGGAACTTTACTTCTTCCTTCACTTACCATCTTACAGTGCCCATGAAACTTTCTGCTGCTACAGGGATATGAACAGGACTGACATTTTCACCCCATGGATGCTTCATTGCTAAAGTCTCAGGTGGGCTATCCCATCCCCTCAGCCCACCACCCTTTTTAATGGGACCTCAGAGCCATGTCTGCATGCGAGACATGAACAGTCACATTCAGAGTGCTATGTTGCAGTTTTTGCACTACAAATTTGGTACAGCTCCCACAGAGCTCAGGTTCAGTCTTGCTATCACAGCTTTTAGCAGTTTTATGCCATAGATCATGTAATCCAGCCAGAAGACATGGCCTCCTCCCCAGCAGATGGGACCACATCAGTGTTTTAGTTGTCTTCAGTGAAACGTGGATCAGACTGAGGGCTCTCACTTGTTCTGTATCCTGAAGTCCAGGCTAACAACAGTGTCCTCTCAGTGTTTGACTAACATATCTAATTGATACCCACCCAAACCAGAGCAGGTTGGGAAAATCCCAGGGGATCTCAGAGGCCTGTTGCTACCATCATGCATGCTCCACAGCAATGGGCAGGAGATTTTGCATTCCCACAGAGAATCTGAAAGCTATGACAGAGCTGCTATTATCTTTAGTAACAAGTAGTTGTGCAACGCCATTTTTTAGGCACCAACAGAAACAAAACAGCCCTGGCCAACCCATGCACAGAGCCAGAGACTAGGAACAGCAGGAGTGTGCAAGCCATAAAAGGAGCACAAAAATGCAACTGAGGTGATACTGGTCAGCAAGGTAAATTGCTTTGCAGCTGCTGCCAAACCACTTGTTTTGCTGTTTGCATATTACAGCAACAGCATTCATCACCTCCGCAAGATTTACAGAAACACCTTAATTTTCTTTTCCTGGACTTCATCTATTTTTCTTCTCTCTCTCTCTCTTACACACTTTGCCTCATTCTCAAGTGGCAGGAATAAATTATTATGTGGGATCTTCATGCACATCTTTAGACATCATGGCAACAAAGACACTATCAACAGTCTTAGTGATGGATGTAGTCAAACTTGCATTAGCTCCTAAACAGAAAAACACACAGAAGTCTTATCTAAGAAGCTGCAGCACCTCTGGAAATAACAAATTGATTCCACACAGCAGATGTGGGTTAAGTTTCTTATTTTCCTAGGAGCATTAATATTTAGGCCTTCCTGCCTGAAACATTTGGAAACCCTCATTAAAAGTTGTTGGACAAACCAGGCTCCACAATGTCTGTTTGGAAATCCAACTGTTTCAGCACAGGAAAAATGGCACATGGGGCAGAAATGTAAAATCTACTTCAAAAGGAATGAACAAGTTTTTCACCACCTCCCCCCTCCCAATCTGAATCAGCAAGCACATGATGCACAATGATTTTCTTGCAAAAATCAAGGACCAAGCCGTGGCACCGATTAACAGCTCGGAAGAAACAGCACAGAACATTTGTGCTAAGTTTACATGAGAGTCTGGTAGAGCAACTAAGAAAGATATAGTTTCAAGGCCCGCAGTTTAAACAAGGATTGTTGAAAGGATGTGTTATAGCTTGCAAGGGTTGGTAGAACACAGTAGTAGGTCAGTCCAGCTTAATAATGATCCTTATTCAGAGCAGCAAGCATTTTTTACCTCATCACTGCACCATAACAGCCACAAAGACCCTTCTCAAAGGCTGATGTCTCACTATGATATATCACTGAGCATTAAAGTGGTGATTTATACTCAATTGGATCATCAAACCACAGAACTTTTACTACGGCAGCTGGTAAATATAAACATACACACCTCTGGATCCTATTTCAACCACAGGACCTTAAGTAGGTATTGAAACCTACAGTTCATCTGATGGATGGGGAGGGGGAAAGTATCAGGTTGGAGATTTATATATTACAGTGGGTTATCGGAACCAGGAAAAGAGCTTCTTCATCAACAGGAGACCTGCTGCCATTGGTAACTGTTACTCGTATTTCAGCTGCTGAAATGGCTGCCTCTGGCTCACCACTGCTCTCCATAGAAAGCAAAACACCAGTGTACATACTAAAACCTCAAAGATTTTTTTTCTGCCCACCAGTATCTGGGTCAAGCATATAGCAAACACGTTGCTTTCTCTGAGCTCCTCTCCCTGTGCTACACAGGAGGCACCCACAAAAATGGCCATACTGGGCCTGGTGAGGTCCACGTAGCTCTGTACCTTGCCTCTGCCCACAAGGCAGACCATGTAATGAAGAGGAAACAGCAAACCTCTGTACATCAGCACAGCAGCGTCCACTGAGGTATTATTATAGTTCTGCCTCATGATAAGCACAATCTGTATAAACACACACATACTTTGGTCACGCTCCTGTCAGCTCTATCAGCTCTCCTGCATGCCAAGCATTGTCCAGACACTGTTGCAATGAGGACTCATTTCTTACAGGATACGGCTTCCACAAGTTACGTAAGGTCCCTGGGTGCATGCAGAAATCACTGAGCTCCATCTCACTTGTCTACAGCTACCAAACAATTGGTTCTTTCCAATATAGTGCTCTGATAAATTTCTTCATTCAATAGGTGTTTTCTAACAAAGTAAAAAGACTTCACTGAAGTGATAGGATACTTTATCTGTCAGTTCATTTTCTGAGATCCCAATCCTATACAATGGACTAAACCCAAGCAAAGAAAGCTTTGCAGTTTCTCTCATTCTTTGCTGAACTGTTCTCACAAAACCCTGACATGACCATGCAATGCTTCCCAAATCACCAGCAACTGAGCCCTGGTTCAGGAAAAGCCCCCGCCCCACATTACAAGTTTACACATCTTAGATTGTCTGTTTTCAGCATCATGCCCAGCAAACTCTGCTTTAGCCTTTGCTTTGGGCAACACCAGTTGGAAATCTTCTGAGCAGAATTTCTATTTAGAAGATGCCAAAGAGATCACAGAACTGGCATATGAATCCCAGCTAATTTCTGGGATCTGGTTTTAGCTTCTTCACAGATTCAGATATCTGAGCCGGTTACGTTTACCTTATGTTTTTCAAGGTTGTTTTTGACCAAAGATTTTCTTTTCAAAGGAATGAGAAATAAAGAAAACCAGCCCTCTAGATAGCAAAACAGATTTGAGGCCTGTGAACAAAGCTTGGAGCCCTATTTATCCTTCCTGTAGCAGGTCATCTTTATCTTGAGGGACCACTGACCTACATAATGTCTATAGAATACTAATTAGGAGGAAATTAAGAAAGTGGAATGCACTTAAAATGGATCCCATTTAAAAATAATTCAGTGGCAAAGCCAGCCATCAAGACGTAGGAAGAATTACTTTGCAAATAGGTTGCATTTGCTTTGTGCTGTAACAAGATCACAGTCCATATTTTCTGTCAGGAAAGTACAGTTCTGTTGCTTTGCTTTGAGTAAGTTAATGATAGAGTGACGGAGGTGTTTGGCTGGTGTTTTTTTCTTTGTTTCAGTAAAAGAAAAGCACCTTATTGCATAACTTTCCAGTAAGGGTCAAGGGACATTGCTGAAGACCAGTGAGAATAGTTGTGAAGATCACCAGTTCATACAGCCTCACTGTCGTTGGTACGCTAACTGCAGACATCCAATCTGACAAGATGTCGGTATTTTTGCTGGGGCATGGTTGCAAGTACTATATCAGACAAGTCTCCAACATCCCTTCCTGGAAATGCCTTGTTGTTAAGAGCTATAATATCATGTATGATGTTCTAACCACATCCTGCTATTATGATTTTACAGAGAATATGCAGTTGGAGACAAATGGACAAAACAAATTCTTGTGGGGAACACGACCTAAAAGAACCTTGGCATCTCAGCATTAGACAAAATAGGTAGGTGCTAATGACTGCATTTTATCAAAGTTAGACTGATTATTAAATTATTAACAGTGGTTAATTTCCTTTCGCATATTTACATGAAAACTGACCAGGAGTTATCTACATGTGTTTTCAGAGGCTTACTACTCATCTTGTACCATAAAACTATTTTTTAGCAAGTTTATTAAAATTTATATTATTTTTCTTGCCAGCTAAGACAGTTGAAATTTACTGATAGTTTGAAGAAAGTTGCAATTTTTGCTTCCCATTTTATAAAAGCTGGACTACACCAGTCAAAAATCATCATTGCCTTTGAATGGTAGCGCAACAGAATGCTACAGCAAATCACTTCATTGCAGAATGACTGTCTGTCAGATCGACTGACTATCAAGATCAAATTTAACCTCAGGATAAGTAAAGTATACAGTTCAAGTCAAGCAACATAATAGGCCTGCTTCTTGCATGCTTTCCTTTTTTTCCTGTGCTCCTTCACTGCTATAGTTTCCTCTAAGAAAACATAGTATTTATTTCTGAAAATATTATCTTCACAGATAATCTTTTAAAATGTTTCTGCAGGTTGTTTGCCAGCAGAGCAAGTATTTTTTTATTAAGATATCTGACTGTCACAATTCCAGCCTATAATTTGGTCCTTTATGAGTTCTTAATTTTTATTTGTATCCTTGTTATAAGGGGTTTCCTAAATTTGCTATTCCCCTTGTGCTTCACATATGGACAAGCAGCATGTGGGAATATTTTGGAACTTTTAAACACAAAATACGTGGCTAACTCACCAATAAAGCGTGAACTTCAGCATGTGGTGAAAGTAAGCAACTGGTTGTTCAAGTAACTTTTTAACCAGAAGTAAACACAACAGTCAGCCTAGAATTATCAAACTCAAACATATAAACCTACTTATCAGCTAGAAAAGTCTCAAAACCCATCTTAAACACTAGTATTGCCAGCTGGGTGACAATCAAATAGCTGAAGTCTTCCTTGTCTCTGTCTGGTCTCTACAGCTGCATGGTCAGAGAAACCACTGCAGAAGCAATTCAGAGGTGTGGGCACAAAACCAAACAAAACGGGAGGCTAAACTTTACCTCTCATTTCATTGTAAATGAAAATAATCTCAGCAGTTCTGCAAAGGAGAGCCTCACGGCTGAGAAACTTTACACTGGAGTTCAGAATCACAGAAACTCATTAGCAGCAATCCTTTAAAGCACATGGGTATTATGTCCTGATCTGAAGTAAATAAAAAAAAATCATCCCCATAAAATATAAAGACAGTGAAGAGGTAATGTTGCAGATACTACCTCAGACTAGTTTGCAGAGATGGCAGACTCCAGCAACCAGGGTTCCTAACCTCTATACAGAAAAACAAAAAGACACAATTGGTGCTTAGAATCTTGAGGTCAGCTTCAGCCATACAGTGCTTCTGCTCCTGCAGCCTTCCAGCTGACAATTATGTGTCAGTAATAGCCAGAAGCTTGACTTCATTGCTGTCTTCTGCTGTGTCTCAGTTTTGCACTGTTTAAGACAGTATTTCTGTGTATCCTTGGAATAGTTCTCCAACCCTTTCAACTACACAGTACCTGCTCCAAATCATCACACCACACTATTAGGCATCCTAGATACCCAACTTACTCAACCTAACCACTTGGCTGTGGTCACAGCTTTTTGATCACTACAAGACTGATTTGTTTCAAAATGCTCTTGAAATTTCCATCCTGCCATTTAGGAGGACATGAGTCCATGTATTAGCTGCACAGCAATTTGGACAGCATGCTTCACCACCCAAACTACAATTAGCCCTCTTAAAAGCAGGTTTGTAGCTGCAGGTAGCTATTGGTTTTGTTACCAAAGCTAGCTTGGGTACCTCTACATATGCATTATGCAATCCAGCCATATCCGATTTTATGCACACAATCCTGGGGAAGAAAGCGGGGGGGTCAAAGTGGGGATTGAGACAAAGCCACTGCTAACATTTCTCAGCATAAATCAGCTGCATCAGGGACTCGATGCACACACGGGCTGCTGTTAACCTCATTGAGGCCGATTGTGTAAGTGAAGTCTCATTAACATCAGGGTAGGCTCCAGCATCTGGCCACAAGAAAAATCAATTAGTTGCCTACCAAGTTATCTAGCAGAAAACAAAGGCAGACTTCCAATGTTCAAACAAAATTGGTTTGTAAAAGAAATAGGCTACAAGTTCATGGGTTTGGTGCCAAGTCTACTCTATGTTCACCAGGTTTGCTATCAGTTACAAGGAATAGAGGAAATGGAGGTTTGGCTTTCTAACAAAGAAACATCCTTTGGGACCTAAAGAAAAAAAACACCATTTCCTGTCTGCCAGTTAAACTGAGAATACAGAGCTGGTCTTGAGAAATCGATATCCTTTCTCTAGGAAAAAAATGACACTGCTATACTTACTCTTCCTTGAAATATTACATCTTTCTGTATTCAATTTCCATAGTTTTTGTTTGTAGACAGCTCTGTTGAAATTACTGTAATTGAAAACAACACAAAAGGAAACATGGAAGAATTACATGGAAGTGGTATTGTCAATCAAAAGCACTTCAGCAGCTGTGAGTACCTCAGAGATGTTTGCAAGCCTCATGGAACCTTTGAGTCAGATGCATTGACACTGATTTTTCTTAACAATTGGGGAACTACCCAAGACAAAGAGCAACTGTAGCAAAGAAATGAGTTGAACCTACTCCTATAACCAGTGAATTAAATTATTTTATTCCTTCCTCTTCACTGTCAGCAGAATGGAAATTCAGCACTGGAAGAATTAAAATCCATGGCCAAAGTCTTGAATACAGACAAGTTGCTGACATGACTGCCATGATTTAAACAGGAGCTGATTTCACTGCACTTCGCCATTCCCTGTTGTCCAGTTCCTCTCATATGTACTGGCAGTAGGATTTTTGGTGAAAGCAGAAAGGGATCCCAATGCCTGCTTTGGTAGAAACAAGTATGATTTTTTTTTGGCTCTGGCTTCAGTGGAAGAGAAATTAGTCCCAAACTTTGAGATGCATCAGAAATGTAGCCGTAGTGACTATTTAAAAAACTTTTTATTGCTAAGCATATCCTGCATTATCCAGATTCATCAGGACATGTCATCTTTTCCAAAGGGCATTTGGTCCGTATACAGGTTGCGGGCTTGAGACATTCAGACAACCAAGACTATCAGCAGTGCCCTCAGAGCAGCCAAGTCTCAGAGAAGCCCAGTTGTTCCCACAGCACATGTGCATGATGCATGCCCGGCACTGACCAGCCATACAACATCTGCTGCCCATGTGCTGCACAGACATCCTACGCGTGCAGAGCAAACCCAGGGCACTCAGGATACATCAGCTCTGGGTGCCAACTCCTGCACATGGGAAGGCCAAGCTGTGCAGCACATGGACAGAACAGCCAGCTCATCCCAAGGCACCCTGGAGCCAGCCCTGACCAGCTGCTGCCTGTGTGTGCATCTCTCTGTCCCGGGGGTCTCAGACAAACATTGCAAAGCTACCTCTGCTTATTAAAAAAAAAAAAAGGGCAGGAGAACAGTATGTTCTTTACATAGATTTAGGTTCTTCCTTGAAACCCCCCTACTGGTCATTGCTGGGGATGAGACACTGGGCTGGAAAGACCTTTGCCAAACTTCATAGCTTTCTACCTCTTATGAATAACAGTGCAGAATCAAACTTCTTTCTGGTTTGTGTTTTTATTAATGACTGATATTCTTCCAATTAAATTGAAGGAATTAATTATGTTTTTAAATGAACTTGTATCAGCAAAGTTCAGTTTCTGTAAGGTATTTTTGTGTATCTCATATAGACAACATTGATGGAAAACTATTTTGTACTCTACAGAAAACTGTTTCTAAGAAGAATTATACTGGCAACTTCAATGAAATTTTCTTTAATCATACTGGCAACTTCAATGAAATTTTCTTTAATCATACACAAGCCTGGAGAGATAAAAGTAAGCCAGACCCAAGCTGGCTGGGCAAGTGCTGAGCAGAAGCTTACCAAGACAGGTCCACAGTAATTAATTCAGGACCCATTAAGAACTATGGAGACTGAAATAGGAAACTTAGTAAAAACCAAAGAAAGCAGAAGCCAGTGGTCAGCAGCGCTCTGCCAAGAAGCAGAGACAGGCTCCCTGAGTATGCACTGCCTGGAAAGGTAGGACTGGATGTTACAAGCAAGGAAGCAAACTGCAGATTTATCTCAGGTGATCCTGCAACAGCAGCCCCAGTCTTACTGCTATGGGTAAGATGATGGACCTGAGGTAATGAGCATGAGGTCCAAAATCAACAGTAATGACCTAGCAAACACACTTGCAACACAGTCCCATGTTTAAATCAGAATTGGTTCCATCATTCTTCAGCAAATACAGCTTTTTACCTCAAAATAACAAATGCATTTGGCTGCTTGGTGGTAACCACTAGTCACACTGCAGTATATGTGGAACAGTATTCACAACCAACATGGAAAAGGGGATAAACAGTAACTCATACAGTCTAGCGATTATGTTAAGTTATTCAAGTTAGTAAAGAGAAGAGCAGATTGTGAAGACTGCCGGAGAACCTACAGGACTGAGTAACAGGGTGTTAAAATGACACATCAACTCCAATGTAAAGTGACATAAATGGAAAACCAACCCTAACTTCACAGAGACAATGATGGGGAACATCTTGCCTATTTTGATTCAGGGGTGGGATTTTAGGGTTAGGCAGGATAGCTAACAAACCCATCAACTCAGTGCACAGTCATCAAAACCCAGAAATCATTCAGCATTCTTAAAAGAGCAGAGAACATCTTTATGCTGCTGTCTAATCCCACACTTTGCCCAGAGCTTAGATAAATTTTGCAGTTCTGGTCCTTTCACTCACAGAATCACAGAACAGTAGGGGTTGGAAGGGACCTCCAGAGATCATCTTGTCCAACCCCCCTGCGTGAGCAGGCACACCTAGAGGAGGGGGCACAGGAGCACGTCCAGGAGGGTTTTGAATGTCTCCAGGGAAGGAGACTCCACAACCCCTCTGGGCAGCCTGTTCCCCTGCTCTGTTACTCTTACAGTAAGGAAGTTTTTCCTCATATTCAAGTGGAACCTCCTGTGTTCCAACTTGTGCCTGTTGCCCCTTGTCCTGTCATTGGGCACCACTGAAAAGAGTCCAGTTCCATCCTCCTGACACCCACCCTTCAGATATTTATAAACATTGATAAGATCCCCCCTCAGTCTTCTCTTCTCCAGGCTGAACAAACCCAGCTCCCTCAGCCTTTCCTCATAAGGGAGATGCTCCAGTCCCTTGATCATCTTTGTGGCTCTCCTCTGGACTTTCTCCAGCAGCTCCCTGTCCTTCTTGAACTGGGGGGCCCAGAACTGGACACAGCACTCCAAATGCAGCCTCACCAGGGCAGAGTAGAGGGGCAGGATGACCTCCCTAGACCTGCTGGCCACACTCCTTTTAATACAGCCCAGGATACCATTGGCCTTCTTGGCCACTAGGGCACAGTGCTGGCTCATCACTCATCCTCAAGAAGATTGACTGATACCGGAAAAAATTCAAGGAGGGACAACAAGGATGGTCAGTGGTCTGGAAGTGCCAATTTCTTCAGAGAAGAAATGACTGCATACGTTGCGACTTTCTCATCTATAAAAGATGATACAGGAGAGCAACAGATATCTAAAAAATCATGGGTGGCAAGGAGAGCCTGAACAGGGACCAGCTACTACCTGACTATTCCAGCACAAGACCTGGGAGTTATCAAATGATGCTAGCAGGCAGCAGGTTCAAGAACACACACAAGGATGCCTTTTTTTTCCATATAATGCTCAGTTAAGCCATGAAATTCCTTGCCATGGGATGCTGAGGATGTGAATGGTTCACATGTAGCTGGGGGAGAAGTGCACACAAATATGAAAGAAAAGTTCACTAATCTTCTTTGCACTCCGAAACTGCATGGGGCTTAGGAGGTTCCTTGAGTTGAAAATGTCCAGAAGCTGGGAGACTATGTTTTTTTTTTTTCTCAGTATTGCTCTTCTTATATTATGTTCTTACAAAACAAGCATCATGAGAACACAAACCTGTATGTGAGCACCGGCATCCATGACACATAATTGAAGTTAGTTCTTTTTAGAGCATTTTATTAGCCACTGCAAGTTCTAAGCCTTTCAACAGGTAACAGCCCCAAAACATGCTTTTAATTAATGCCACAAAATCTTGACACTCTATTGGAAACAATATTTTACTTTTGCCCTCCTCAGGGACCACTGAAATTAAGCTACTATTTTTGTCCTTTCAGCCAGAAAATTATTTTATGTGAGATCACAGCATATTTCCACCCACTACATAATTTAATTCAGAATTGAAGACAATATATCAGGGAAAAAAATACTTATTTCAATAGATTTTAGTCCTCTAGCTTGTATTTTGAAGGTGTTGTATGAGCAAAAGACCTCTCGGCAAAGATCATTAATTAAGCAGCTATTCTGGAAAATTGTACCAAAATAGGAGAGTGGTCGTATTTCGAAGTGCCATTGTTTGGCAAGAGAATATTGTTGTAATATAATTTTTATGTTGCGTTAAGGTACTAAACTGCTCCAGGAAGTCAAATGTATAAGGTTTACTAAAACAGTAAGTGAATCCCCCTTGGGGCTGGACTGTGTCACCTTGCTTATGAGGTTTTAAGCTGCTCATGGAACTAGACCTAGCAAGGTCCAGCATATAACTATACCAGGGTCCATTTCTGATTCTAATACTGGCAAGTAAACTCAGCCTATTTAAAAGTTTTCCACAGTTTCACAGATCATGTGTTACAAAAAATCCCAAGTCTACCACTAGAAAACACAGCAGCCTCACAGGTTCTGTTACTAACCATTACACATATATAAAGGGCAACCTAATAATTGCCATGGGGGCAACTTGTTTCATCATCCAGGTTGTTGATGAAGATATTGAATGACATCAACCCCAGAATCAACGCCTGGGGTACTTTACTCTCAACCAGCTCCTAGCTGGACATCTGGCCCATCATCACTACCCTTCAAGCCTGGCAGCTCAGGCAACTTTCAGCCCATCTGGCTGGCTGTTCTTCAAGCCCACAACTTCCACAGCTTCCAAGTGAGAATGCTTTGATAGATCCTATCAAAAGCCTTTCTAAACATCAAGGTAGTTTGTGTCAGTTGCTCTCCCCTCAACCATAAAACCAGCCATTTCATCAGAGAAGGCAGTCCAGCTGGTCAAGCACAATTCGCTCTCGACAAATGCATCCCTGATTATCCTCTTGCTCTTACAATATTTGGAAATAGAATCCCAGAGGATGTGCTTTTCTAGGGACTGATGTGAGGCTGAGCAACCCAACAGATTGTCTAGGGTGTTGTTACTCCACTATTGGCTGCCCCACCTTCCCAAACACATGGAGGCCTGTGCTCATGTGAACCATATTACTCTATCAAGGAGGCAGCTTTGAAATAACATCCAGTTCTCATTTTGTTAACACAGCTAACTCTCCACTGCAGAGAAAGCAACAGGAAACCGTTGCTCAGAAAATTATCAATAGAATCTATTAGAACCTCACATTTTTAGGTATACAGTTTGAAGTAGTTTATGGATTATGTATTTTCAGCCCAAAGTGCAAAACTAGTTGCTTGTGAAGCAGTCCCACTGCTGACTTCTATCCCATTCCCTGAGCCACTTCCTGTTCTACTCCCCAAAGAGAAGACAACCTACTGTAATAGTATGGGCTCCAATCTTTACCTTAGTAACAGCATATACCACTGGAAAGAAATGCACATTTCCTCAAATGGGAAATGATGGCATAGCCCACTGGGACATCAAACTTTTGAGAGAACCTCTGTGGGGGTTTGGCTGGATGCTTCTTTTAAGTGAGCTTTTTACAGTCTTGCAAGAAACCCTCAAAGTTCAGGTTCTGTGGGAAAAAGACTTGCATGTGTTCAGGTTGCATATTTGCACTGCTTTCGTGCTCCTGTTTCTCCTCTAATACAGAGGAGTCACAGTATCTAAGACCAGCCCCTGTATCACGGGATGAGAACATGGACTCAAGTTCAGCTTTAACACAGACAAGTGCTGGCGGAACAGGGTTTCATGAGATATCTATTAGAAGCGTGTCACCCATTTGGCTTTTGGCTGCCCTGGAGATGCACATCTAGAAGTGTGTTTTGCAGCTGATAAGTAATTTTGATTAATGCTAACTACGGCCATTTACATAGTAGAAAACATGTAACATTTGCTGTCTTCCCAGAAAAAAAGAAAGCATCTGCATTCCAACATCTGATTGTAGACCAGCCAGCTAGAATATTAGCGTATTATTTACATATTGAAGTTTATGTGCCTGTTCCTTGCAGAGTTGATAAATCTAGGTGTTTTATTAATAACAATGCAAGCATCCCTCATGTTAATCTTGGAAAATGAGCTGTTCAGATACAGGGAGATTAATTTCTGCATAATTACATACAGGGGACAGATGCAACGATTTAGAATGATATTGCTGTACATAAGCCAACAAAGATGAGGGGAAATTTGAGACAACTCCTGAGGGAATTTGATGATGCAAAAGATGTACCATTAATGATCCACCTAACTGGAAGTACCTCAGCTTAAAAGACTTACGTCAAGGACTGCAGGAGATGTTTCACCCAGTGATTCATATGAACGCTCTATGCAGAATGGACCTCTGCACCAATAAGCCCACTTGTACTCTGCTCACTAATCCAGCTCCAGCTTGTCCAACCACCCAGCTGCTTCCAGTAACTGCAAGTTTGGTAAGACCTGGGCTAATGGTTTGGGCTTCTTTTCCATTTTCATAGAAAGAAGAGGGGAGGGATTTTTTTCCTTCTCATTACAAATACCCAGTTCAGTTCCTTTTTCTTGGCTCTCCCTATAAATCATATTGACTTGGAGTAGAAAAGGATTTCCATTCAGATACTGAGGCATTTAATTAGATGAGACATTTAAGTTGGCAATATCTATTGTCCAAACAAAACTGGAGTTTTATTAGTCTTGAGAAGAGGAATTTCCTATCATCTCCTCCAGTCTCTGCTAGGACCTAATATAGTGAACCCAAAACTTTAATTTTGCTGTGGTTATAAAGCTCTGGGCTGGCCAGTTTTACTTCTATTAGATACCATGTCGTGGACATAATTCAGAGTAGCGTTCTGTATTTATCAGGAAAAAAAGGTGAAAACTAACAGTAAGGGTTAAAACAAAATCACATAGATAAAAAACACAGCTCAAAATCTATGGCAAAAATGGAGCACAATCATCTTTTCAGCTATAGTTACCTTTTTATTAGTATCTCTGTCTCCACTTCCCACCCCCCCTTTTAAATTGAATAGACTTTATAGACTTTAGACTCCTATAGGGTGATCTCCGTCCAGCAGGTAGCATCTGTGGTTTGCAGCAGCTCAAAGACAGAAAGATTTGTGCTGACACTAACCCTCACATAAAACACCTGGCATAAGGAAAAAAGCTAGTTTAGTATAAAAATACATCAATTAGTAAAGCTGCTGCAATAAACGCTGAAGTAATTCAATTTATTTTGCTTTAAGTTTTCTTTGCATGGGAAAACTTATGGTTTGTCATTAATACTTCTGCCTTTCATATTTAGTTTACTCAAGAAATAGCACAATATACTTGTACTTTATTTCTTTCTTCCCCCATTCCTCTAAGCGAGAGAATTTGTAACTCCTTTATGCTTGACACAGAAGACAAGAGTGACAGAGTTAAGCATCAGGGTTTGGGTTGAATCCTTTTCTTTCAACAGAAGTGACTGAATAATTGCTTTCTTATAAAAAAAAAAAAAGAAAAAAGAGAGAAAGGGAAGGTTTTGATGGGTTCTATTCTACCTCTGATTGATATGCAAGATCTCAGAAGTCTCAGGAACTTGAAGTTCTCTACAATTTAGGATCACGTGTCAGATTCCAGCAGATCTGCTCTAATCCTGAATTTGCTTAGCTAGCTCCCAGAGGTTTTTTGCTGCCCGTAAAACACCTCCTCCTAGCCCAGCTACTTCACTCTTCAACACAGGCCACAAGATCAAAGTTTGAGGAACAAATGGAACAATTTCTTCCATGTGGTAAATTTTTACCGCACTTTTGGGACCTGCTATTCCAGAAGCAAACCAAGTTACAGGTAAGGCTGTGGCTAGCAGGTGTACTAGACATACAGGAACTGGACTATGAGGAAACTGGATAAAAGTGAAAGAAAATGGGAAAAAACCCCATGAACTTGGAAACAAATCACCAGACAAAGAGAAGGCAGAGTGCATATGACAGGTGCTGGAGGCTGCTTTTCTACAGCAGCCAATACATGGCTGGGACATCCGCTCTTGCCCTCACCTTGGTTGCTCACAGTACCACTCTAGTTACCTCCTTCTGCCAATAACATACAAAACCCAAACTGGAAACAATTGATATGAACACTATGGCAGACAGTATTCCTGAACCATTAAAAAAGGAAAAGGGCATAACCATCAATACTACACCTCAAGGCTAAATCCAAAGTCAACAGACAACCCTGCATATTCTTCAGGTTTATACAAGGCCTGCCAGAGATGGTGCATACGTTGGCATGATTGAGCCCTTCTATATAAACACATTCCTACTTATTCTGCAATAAAAAAGCTCTCTTATTACAACTTAATCTTTCTGTCAAGGACATGTGATTAACACTTAAATTTTATAGTACTTGGTCTGTGGAGAATTAATGGGAGGTGCTTTATACCTACCTGATATTTTACTGACAAAGTACTGTGGACAAGATATGTATTCAGAATGAGGTACTCATTACATATTTGAAAATGATTAACAGGCTTGTAATGGGTTTTGATATGTTTCTACAGTCCCCAGGAAATATTACTCTGCATCAGACACACATACACACGACAGAACTGTAGCCCTTTGCATGGAAAAAAATTATCAGGTTTGGCTATTTTATTGGGAGGGTTTTGTTTTCAGATATCATCTAAATGAACATTTGTAATATACTTTCCAGGACAATGTTTCAGCAAAAGCTTGTGGTGGTTTGACCCTGGTTGGATGTCTGGTGCCCACCAAAGCCGCTTTATCACTTCCCTCCTCAGGAGGGCAAGGGGAGAGAAAATAAAATGAAAGGCTCGTGGGTCGAGATAAGGACAGGGAGATCACTCAACAATTACTGTGATGGCAAAACTGAGCCGACTTGGAGAAATTAGTTTAATTAATTAACAATCAAATCAGAGGAAGGTAATGAGAAAATAAAAGCTAAATCTTAAAACACCTTCCCCCCACCCCTCCCTTCTTTCTTTGCCCCTGCCGCCAGCAGCACAGGGGGACGGGGACTGGGGGTTGTGGTCAGTTCATCACACTTCGTCTCTGCTCCTTCCTCCTCAGGGGGAGGACTCCTCACACTCTTCCCCTGCTCCAGCGTGGGGTCCCTCCCACGGGAGACAGTCCTCCATGAACATCTCCAATGTGAGTCATTTCCCCGGGGTGCAGTCCTTCAGGGACAGACTGCTCCAGCGTGGGTCCCCCGTGGGGTCACAAGTCCTGCCAGCAAACCTGCTCCAGCGTGGGCTCCTCTCTCCATGGGACCACAGGTCCTGCCAGGAGCCTGCTCCAGCGCAGGCTTCCCACAGGGTCACAGCCTCCTCCAGGCACCCACCTGCTCTAGTGTGGGGTCCCCCACGGGCTGCAGGTGGATATCTGCTCCACTGAGGACCTCCATGGGCTGCAGGGGGACAGCCTGCNAGGGGAAGTTTCTAGTAGCTCCTCACAGAAGCCACTCCTGTAGCCCCCCTGCTACCCAAACCTTACCCTGCACACCCAATACAAAGCTCTATTCTGTAAAGGTCCACTTTCATTCCCTAGCTTTACAGGGGATTTTTCAGCACCTTGTACTTGTGGTTTCCTACAGGACATGAGGCCAAAATCCATATGAATTCAATTACCTGATAAAAAAAATACACTGTAGTTCCAGTAGTGCATTGATTATTATGTCATTGCTATTATGGAAGAGAAATGTGGAACTAAACTCACCATGCACCGTTATGACCATGTCTCTACAAGGGAATATTGACCAAGGTTCAATATGATGTCACTGACAGCAAATCAAGGGTCATTCCCGTCAACAGTTAAGTCATGTCAGAAGGTGGCATATCAAATAGCAAATGTGTCTCTGTCCGAAAAACCTCAAGTTAAAAAGAAATCTGTTCACCTTTCTAATCTGTTCAACAGCACAGTAAACATTAAGAGAACAGCTAAGCACATATTTAATCGATGTTGTATTATGTCCTACTGTTTGCAGTACTGTTGTGAGTCAATAGTACATTTGTTCTGTTTACAAATAATGTGCTAATCCTGTGATATTTTAGTGTCCTAAAATTTTTCAGGCCTGCTGGCAGAAATAGATGTGCTGAAATAGTGCAACTGACAGCTTTTAGAGCACTTCTTTTAAATGCTTAAAACATAGATGAAAAAGAACAAAAAGCTGTTATGTATGTAACATTTAGAATGATTCTGGTTTACTACAGCAGGACTGGTTTTCTGTTCCTAGTATTTGTGACACTTTTGTCTTATCAACAGCAAACACGCTGCCACATTAAGCGCAAAAAAATGACTGAAGAAACAGTCCTAAAACGTAGAAAAACATACAAGATTTGACTAAATAAGAAATAACTTCTCACTCAAAGAAATTGCTTATGTGTGTGTACTATAGCTGATATCATCATGATATACACTAACTGGGTTATTTTACCCATATGGCTCTTGTTCATTGTTGATTCACCTTTCCCACCCCTTCTACATTTATATCACATTTAAGATTGGGTCATTATCGTGAGAAACCCCCTATTTGATCGTATCTCTGTATAGAGGGATGTTGTCATAATTTGTGATTATTTGAAAATAGAATGAAATTTTTGCCAAGATGATAGAAGATGAAAAGCCACTCCAAAGGCCTTTTAAAAAGCTCATTCTGTTGAATCTAGGACCACAAGGTGCGCAGTGAAGGATCCGAGGTCACTCCATGCTCCATATATACTCCATACAATAAAATCAAAAACTAAGCGTAAGCCAAAGTTAACTTCCTCAGGTGCCTTAGGCTTTTTTCCCATAGTAGATCTTATTATGCACCCTCTCAAAATTATCGCCAGTCTACAGCGGTGGTGCACTGTCTGCCTGAAAAAACAATTTCAGCATCCTCCTCTACCCCCCAGCAGCAGAAAAATGAAGACATTCGGTATTTTACTGCAGAAACTAAGCAAGCATGTGCATTTCACGAGCCCCCTCTACTGTCTTTTTCTGGAAATACCGCTATGGTTAAAAAAGCTTTTGAGGAAACAGCCAGACCCTGTAAACTCATCCCTCTTTCACTAGTCATTGAAAGAAACGGGCTTTACAGAAGAACAAGACCATTTTTAAAAGCAAACTGAAATTATTTGCAATGTCTGGCGCTATACTGGGAGAGAATTCCAGACCAAGCCCCTGGTACTGTCACTGTTACGTTAAGCGCCAGTCTATACTTAAAAGAAGGTTTACCAAAAAAAGTTCACCAAAACTAGTAAAGGAGAGGTCAGTTCCTTCATGGGACCTACTACCAAACTGCTGTGAAACTTTGCAACTCCACAGACATTTTGACTCTTTTACCTCTCCTGGAAATGTAAACGGAGTGCTTCAGGCAGCGCTTGTCCCTTACTTGGGTGGCACGGTGACTATATCCAGCCTTTTGCATGCAAGCAACTGCTGGTGTTTTCCAGCCACCATTTCGCAGGACAGGTCTTTGTTCCTACAGCATATGAACTAGAATAAGCATTCTCAAAAAAAAAACCAAAAACAAACCACCCCAAACCAAATGCGCTGGGATGATGGGATACCTGCCCCAAAACTAGACCCACACTGGAGGGGAAGCTGGTCTTCACCCAGTAGCAATCTAAAATACAGACAAGCAGCAGGACTGCTAGTCACTATTCCTGAGAAGCCAAATACAAACCTGAACTGTATGAATCACTGTTGGGTAGGTCCTAGATAGGTCTATGAATTTAGCCTTTCCGGCATCTTAGGAGAGAAATTTACAGAGTGGAATGTTCATTACTGCCAATTAAGAGAAGCTCATCCTAGATAAAGTTTTACACATCAGCAGTTTGATTCTGAATTCCTATTATTTTCCTTTTCTCTAAGACATTTTTCCTTGGCCTTTACAAGTCACCTTGTGGGCTTACGTAACTCAGTTATACACTTATCCTGTCCTAATTTCTCATGTAACCTTCAAACTTCTTTTCCTGAGGGAAGGAGTTTGTTCTGAGCAAACTGTCATGAGAATTAGGTGTGAAATTTCAAGCTCTGGATTTACTCAGGACAGAAAGCTCTACCCACTAGTCTTCATAGATACACTAGCTTTATGTCCAGACTCCAAAAAGAGTCTTAACATGTACAAATTTGGATATAAACCTCAACACAACCCAAATCACACTGTTTTGGAGAATAATTTTATTCTATTCTTTCTGCTTAATTTTTTCTCAGGCTTTAAATTTACTAGGTGCCTTTAAGCCTACCAACCACCTCAGTTTTATCAAAATTGTCAAAATTCCACATAACAGAAATGTATTTTATCAACTGTTAGTGCAAGAAAGGCTCCCAAGGGATGGTATTTTCACAAGAAGAAACAGCCAAAGGTTTAGAAAAGCATTATTCCTTCATATGAAAAAGTTGCTTATGCACATCTTACAGAGGTAACACCTGAGACCGTGAGCCTACACATGATATTCCCAACTCCACACCAAGAAATTTAACAGTTGCATTCAAATCACCATCAATTCAATTCTCATTGCAGGATTTCATTTTTCTTAAAGGCCAATATACTGCTTAGGTTATCCTGCTATCCAGGTCCGACTAAAAAAAATCCTCAACATTTCCAAAATACAGTATAAAATGACAGTAGAATCATAGAATCGTTAAGTTGGAAAAGACCTCTAGGATTATCTAGTCCAACCGTCAACCCAACACTACCATGTCTCCTAAACCATGCCCTGAATTGCCACGTCTACAAGGCTTTTAAACACCCCCAGGGATGGTGACTCCACCACCTCTCTGGGCAGCCTGGTACAGTGCTTGACCACTCTTTCAGTAAAGACATTTTTCCTAATATCCAATCTAAACCTCCCCTGACGCAGCTTGAAGCCATTTCCTTTCGTTCTATCACCAGTGACTTGGGAGAAGAGACCAACACCCACCTCACTACAACCTTTCAGGTGGCTGTAGAGAGCGATAAGGTCTCCCCTCAGCCTGAACAACGCTGAACAGTACTGCAATAACAGACAACCCTTGAAGTGTTCGTTTACAGAGAACTGCAATATCTTAAAATATGGCTTTTCCTACCCTTTTGGCTCTGAAATTTTGTGGCCCCGCATTTTTAGTTTCACCACATTAAGCCTCAGTACAGAAAGGTGCAACATGCAGCCTTTTGGACCTTTAGTAGATTGAATTGAAGACTGGAAACAGCTTTTACAAACAATAACTTTACATACATAAGCCACAAGCCAGAAACTGTTCTCAGCTCTAACTGTATATGGCAAAGCAAACCTCATGGTTTGATAATGTGTAGTGTTGCCTAATAACAGAAACACAAAACAAAGTATGATTACCTAAACCCAACTGTAAGTCTCTTACTAAGAACATTCACCTGATGTATAGGCTTTCTGCCATGTTTTGGGGGCTGAACTGCAGTATAAAAAAAGGTGTCTGATCTTGGATCCTGAGCTCTTTCCATGTCCTCTTTATAACCTGTAGATTCAGCATTGCAGTGGAGCCTGCTCTGAACTAGCATTGATGCCAATACCACGCAAATAGTTGTCAACCAAAATTCTGCATATTTTGTGTCTATTAATGCAACTTTCAAAACATATCAAGACCTCTACTTGTAGCCTGTATCTGATGAATTCACTCAGATTTAGACAATATTCCAAACATAACGCTTTTACAATAGTCAGAAATGTCCAGAAGAACTTTAATAGAACTTCAGAGCAAGAACACCACCACCAAAAATTCTGCTACTTTGATACACATAGTCTCAATAGATGCCCTTGTATATCAGCATCCAACCACCTGCACATCAACAACCCTACTACCATCCTTTAGTGTAACTTTTACCCCTATATCTTCTAATGAGGAGATGAAATTGCAGCACCAACAACTCCAGAAACAAAACCCCTTGCTACCTCAACTTCATGAAGGAGGCGAATAAAAGTCAATAGTACTTCTGGCTGCTAACAGCTCTCACTCTAAAGTCTTCCCCACAGAAGTCTGTGATTCTCTGATAGCATTTGGCTGCAGCGTAGGTGCCCTGCAGTTAAATCTGAAGCCATTTATGGTCAACAGTTACATCTTGAACATGACAGATAAACCTCTAGACTGTGGAGGAACATCAGCACATGTCCCCAACCCTCCTAGCAAACAGCAGCATACTGGCCAAATTCTCGGTACTCTTAGGCACAAATGGACACAAGTTTTATTTGCTTCACGCATATTAGTGCCAACTAAGAACTGATGTCCACTGGGACCCAGCAATGCTAAAAATCTGTACGTATATGGGAACCTATACACTACAGGTGGGATGGGACAATCAATAAAATGTTTTACTCAGTTATCTTTCAGGTGACTCCATCTCCCCACAAATCCAAGCATTTCTAGACTTTCCTCAAGCAACAACTGTCTTTCCCCAAAGCTGAAGCTGCAGGAGCATGCATGGAGTTTTTCAGCCAACACAACCATATGGGCCAGCACTGAAGGTGCATGGAATATACTGCCATGAGAGAACAGCACACCGCATACCTAAGCAATCAACAGCATAAAAGTGAGTGTTTTGCAAGCAAATTTCCATAATCCCTCCTCTAACCAAGCCTTTCTAGCAACAGGCTGAATCGTTACCTTACTTAAATAACCTGGTAATGTTAAATATAGTAATTATTATAAATAACAGTAATTGTTATTATAAATAAATATAACCTAAATAATGGCCTTCCTTAGGATAAACTGTCTAACCTTGGAAAAATTATTCACCTGTGCAGAGGTGGAAGACTCTGCAGATGATGTGAATTTTACAAATTAACTCACCCTGGAGTACATAGGAACAGAGGCAAAAGCCACCGGTGCTGCAGGTTAAACACGTCGCTCCCTAGACTTCTGTCCAGACAGACACAAACTTGAAGACTGCCTTGACAGTTATTATTTCAACACTTTATCATTTTAGCTGCGCAGACCAGCACTCTGGGGGAACAAAAGGGAACCTGCACTAGCTTTCTAAGAAGCAAGGGAAGGGAGCATCTAGACATCACCATGCCTCTCTGAAGCCCTGTTATGACCAGAGAAACATGAGGCCTAACTGGCCGCCCCTGCAGTGGCCTCAGCGGGCTGAGCTTTCCTCCAAACACCATCCCTGACCATGACCCTGACCCTGACCCCGACCCCTCCCCTTGGGCACTGCTGGCCGCTGTTCCTGCACCCAGCCCGCCTGCCACAGCCTCCTCACCGGCTGCTGCAACAGCCATGTTTGTCACCCCATTTGAACCACGAAGAAGGTGGGAGGTGCAGCCAAGCCTGGCTCCGATGGCAGCTTTTAACAGCTGAGGACTCACAGCTCTGCAAGGGACGTGGCAAGAGGAGTGGGAAGCTTTCCCACCCAAACATCAGCTGTACAGAGTCTGTTCTGCAGCTGGGTCCCTCATTTTGGGGACTGAACTGAGGCAAAGTGGCATAAGAGATGTGTGGCTTTCTTTTAAGGCTAAAGAGTTGCTAAAGCTGTCAGGCAGCCAGCAGCAAAACCCAGAAGTTTGTGAGGAAAACGCTCAGGAAAAAAATAATATTTTCACCCTCAAAATATGCCAGCTCTGGCACCGAAACAGCCCCCAAAAGCATGTCCTCCAGGGAAAAAGGGGTGAGAAAATTTCCCAATACCCATTCAGTTACTCAACACCAGTGCCTTTGCCTAGCCAATTCCTAGGAAATGAGAGGTGAGACTAATCAAGAGAGGGGAAAAAAAGACAATATAATGGGAAGGAAAAGAAGCAGAAGGAACTTTTTAAAAAATTATTTTTCTCTTCAGGCCAGGTCACAGACTGTCAGAAACCAGCCCTCCCTGATTCCCCCCAAACCCCAGGCTGCAGCTCTTAGTGCAAACCATTTTCACCTGCTCTAGAACCAGAAACAAATTAAATCTCTGCAGATGGGGGTGGGAGAGGTTTGCTGAAGCCTCTAGTCATTTTTTCCAAATGTTTTTCTACTATACTACCTTTGCATCAATATTGTTTTATTGCATGCTAGTTGTTCCTCTTTGGTTTTTGCTAGTGCTTAAGTAACAGGACTGTACAAGTTTTCCTCTCAATTCTTTAATTTTCACTCTGCCTTTGTAACGGATTTGTTCTAGTTTCCCGACACAGGACATGGAAACAAACTGTCTATCACTCATGCTAGTTGAACAGCATTTGGGGCACTCAGATATAGGCTACTCTGCAAAATTTCAATTAGACCAGATTTCACTAAATTTGGCACAAAACAGACTCTTTTTGGGCAGACTAAACTTATTCAATAGCACTCCTACAAGTTATTTAGCCCTTGCTAAACCCTGTTTCCCCCCATAACTGAAATAATTGTACTTTATAAATGATCAGTTGCATCTGAGAGATAGTAAATTTACATAATTTCTGATTTCAATAGCTTCACAGGGGAACTGATAGAGTGACTATTTTCTGTGAAGAAAATGCAATTCTGGCTTGATTGCTTTAGTTCCTTCAAAATGTATTTTCAATGCTAATTTACTAGTTGGCTTGTATAATTTATACCTGTGATTCCATTTTTTGTGTAAAGTATAACAGAATCCCCTCGATTTATTGTAGGATTAGCTGCAATTTCAAAATAATGAAATCATAATCATAAATTAACACCAAAACTGAGAAGAGCCAGAGAAATAACCACCTATGAAATACTTAGACCATTTAATATCTTTGATGATTCTCTATAAAATTACTTCAAATTCTGCCATTCCTTGCAAAGGAAACCAACATGCTGCCAACCTGCACATCTGGTGATAAAAGATGAATTCAGGAGAGTTATCCTAAAACCAGTTATGAAAAAAGTTCAGACACCATTTTGCACCAGATATACAACAACACAATGAATAAAATCAAACCCATGGTTTAATGCCACAGCAGAGGAAAGGAGCAAAAACATTTCTCCCTCATACTGAAGATCTAGGTTGATTTGCAATTTGTAGCAACTGCATTGCAATGCCTTATATTATCTGGAGTTAACTCTTTTAAATGACTTTTTAAAAACAATTCAGATCAGCATCTTTGTGATCAAGCCACATAAAGGGTGAGTTATTGCCAGGTAAATAGGCATAAAAGGGCATTAGCCCAAGATTAAATGATATTATTGTATCTTAAAGCTGTGAATTTAATTCTAACTGTTGGAGGGGGAAACGACCTCTCTGGGAACCTGTAACCATCCTCAAGAGGCCTAAAACATTGCACTTGATCAAGGGCTGATCACGTTTACAGCACTGATAAGAAGCTGCAGTTATCAGCAAGTAGTTGTCACATTTTGCCCAAGATCAAGGCTTATTCTCACTTTTCTGAAGGTCCTGTGAAAAGGATGCCTCTGTACAAACAAGTAAGCCTGACACTATTTTCCCAGTGGGACAAACAGTATGCACAGTGAATGAATCATAGAATCATTAAGG
>VZTV01105481.1:26679-44833 GCA_013400875.1 Anhinga rufa | reverse complement strand
CAAAGGGTCATCTCTCAGCTGCCTTTGCTTGCCATGCCCTGGCTGCCCCGACGGCCCTGACAGCTCCTGCTCTGCTCTAGTTTTGCTCTCGGGGTGCAAAGATGTGCGGCTGGTCTCTGCAGAAGCAGATGTTTGCTGTGGAGTGTGGCAAACAGGAGCAGAAAAGCACAGCCACGGGATTGGTGCCCTTCCATTAGGCCTGGAGCCACCATTCTGTCCCCTTCCACACCCTAAAAGTGCTCAGGGTCCCCTGGGATGGCAGTGGGGAGGTGCAGCTCAGGAGTAGGGTGCTGGGCAGAGCTGCAGGGCTCATCCTACCGATAATTGACCCAAATCCCCGGGGCAGGGCAGAGCAGGGATGGCTTCCAAATGGGAAGGTGTGGGTCTGGGTCTGGCCCCATCCAGGACGGAGGTTCCCCCTCTCTGTGCTCTGCTCCAGGGTTTGAGCATTGCTGCTTTGCAGAAATATTTGCCCTAATGCCTAAAAGGGGTTTCCACATTGCAGCATGACCTCTTGCTCTTCTCTCTGGCCACATCTGCCCTCTCTGTCAGCAAGGAGACCACAGGGGACCATGTCCCAGACCTCAAAGGGTTACAATAAATGGCCCCCATTGCTCACTCCTCGTCCCCACCCCAGTGCTCCCACATCAGCAGGCAGGCAGGTTGGGCAGGTGTCACTGGCCCTTAGTAAATCCCTCTGGGCTGCCCCCCAGCCACCACCATGTTCTTCCTGGGCCTGGACCACTGTGTGCCCGGGAGGACATGCTCCATCTTCTTCCTGGGGATGGAGTGGAAGCTGCTCAACCTTCAGCTTTCTTTGAAGTCTTAGTCCCCATTGAAGTTGGCTGTGATTTTTGCCTTTCTCCAGTGATGAAAGACTTCCCCTGCCCTAGCAGAGATGATGGGCAGTGGCCTTGCACCACCAGCACCCCTGCACACCTCCAGTCCTGTCCCAGGAACTGGCTGTGTCCAGCTGGTCCCCAGCTCAGCACCCTTTCAGAAGCAGTTCAGTAGCGACGCCTGAGATGCTTTGGCGCTGGAGGTTGGGATGGAGGAGGAGACGTTGAGAGTGCTGGGGTTGTGGTCTGGGGAAGGGAATGCAAAGCGGGTGTCATTGCTCTATGCAACTCTCTGTGGGGGCCAGGGGCGGGGGGGTTGGAGCGATGCTGCAGCTGGGGTCTTCTAGGAGGTGACCAGAGAGAGGACGAGAGGCAGTGGCACGAGCTACATCATAGGGAAATTCCTATTCTCAGAGGCTGGGATGGGAAATCTGCATCCATTAAGACATCCAGCCCTCCACAGGGCTGTCCCCAGGGCAATGAGTTCCTCTGTCCGGGCTGGCCCTGCTCTGCCCCAGCTCTCCCCTGGCCCAGGGATTGGGGTCCATCTTTGCTCTGCCACTGCCCTGACGTCAGGCCATGCTGCCGTGGCCCTGCCGCGTGCCCGGGGGGACCGTGAGCACTACCGGTGTGTGGGAGGGGATGAGATGGCGGTGCTGGGACCAATGAGAGGGTTCTGGTCCCCGCAGCCATGCCTCGCTGATCTCATCTGCTACAGCTCAGAGCAAACTTCTGCTTCTGCAGAGGCTGGCCACACTTCTCCTTTGCACCCCCCGAGAGAGAGCACAATCACCGGGGAGCAGGACCATCCCAGAAAGGTGTTCCAAGGGCAGGTGGGAGCCAGCAAGGCTCAGGGCTTGCCCAGCACTTGCCTACATGGCCCAGAGCGTGGTTTATGCTGACCTGAGGTTTGCCAAGGTGATGGGGGGCCGGAGCACGGCCAGCCAGGCGCTGGAGGCAGGTGAGAGCCTGTGGAACCCCCCACGCTGCCCCCACCATGCCCAGCCTTCTGGACTCAGCCGCTCTCCCCTGCCTTCCTCCAACAGCCCTCGGCATGGATGAGGCAGAGAGCCCCTACGAGAACATGCAGTCGGCGCCAGCCGGGCAGGATGGGGATGGGGCCCAGCCCAGCCCAGGTGAGTGCCTGGCTGGAACCCAGGGGACCCGGGGAGGTGCTGGCGTGGGTAGTGGGTGGTGTTTTGGGGTGCTTCCACTCTCATCCTTGATGAGAGGAAGCGCCCACACTGTGCCACCTGTACCATCATGCTACCACTCTGCTGTGCAGGTGGGTGGTCTGGGAGCTGCCTGGGGCTTCCTGGCTCACCAGGTGATGCCCGTGGTCGGTTGTGCCTTGCAGGGCGCTGGTCCCGGCGGTGGTGCATCCTTGTGGGGCTGCTGGCAATCTGTCTGCTGCTGCTGGTGGCCACCGTGGCCCTGGGGGCTTGCTGTGAGTCAAGGGGTGGGCACTTCTGGGTCTGGGGGTGGCTGGTCAGCACAGGGAGAGGGAGGCAGCTGGGCTGGTGTGGGGGCTGTGGGTGAGTGGGGGGGTGAATAGAGGCCTGCCCATGCACACTGGCCATGGCTGGGTCCCTCTGCCCTGTCTGCCCCAAGCTGGCCTGCATCCCTCGCATATCATGGGTGCCTCCCTTGCCTCCCATCACCCACCTTCCCCACCTCGTTCTCCGTTTCTGCTCCTTTCCCGTCCCTTCCAGGCATTGTCCAGCTTCATATTGCTGCACCCTCCCTGGCACTGCCCTGCTCTGTCTGCTCCTACACCCCATTCTGTCTTGCCCTGCTCTCCCCTGCCAGGTCTTGCCCAGCCGCTGACCGTACACTTCCCTGCCGCATGTTTCCCATCCTTTCTCATCCAGCATGGACACCTTCCTGCCTTGCCCTGCCCCTCCTACCCACCAAGCAGGGCCAGCCCGGTGTCCCCCTGCCCGGGCTGTCCCACGCCCGTGCCCCAGCTCACCCCCCTGTCCCCAGACTGGCAGGTCACCCGCAGCCTGCGGGACGCCTCCCGGGAGCACGCGGCCGAGCAGGGCCGCCTCTCGCTGGAGGTGAGTGCCCGGGAGCAGAGCCTGGAGCAGACGCGGCTGGAGCTGGCGTGGGCCAGAGCGGAGCTGCAGCGAGCGTGGCAGGAGGGCAACAGCAGCCGGCTGGAGCTGGGGAGCCTGGACGCCGAGCTGAGGCGCGTCATGGGGGTCCTGAGGAAGACAGAGAAGGAGATGCAGGAGGTGCAGGGGAAGCTCAACAACAGTGAGAGCACTGTGGCCATCCTGCGCTCTTGCACGGCTATAGGTAGGGTGACGGTGGAGCAGGGGTGGGGTGCCCCAGGGGACTGGCACTCCTCAGCAGTGCAGTGCCAAGGCAAAAACACTGGCTTTTTTGGCCTCATGGTGGGGACAGGGTGGTCCAAAGGCTGAAGCTATGCCTGGAGCAGAGGCTGAGCCTGTGATGTCTGCTGGGAAGATGTGGGGCTGTTCCCAGTCCTCCTCTCAGGGCATCTGTGGCTGAGCAAGTACCTGAGCTGTGCCCCTGCCCCCAGATTGCTGCCCTTCAGGCTGGCTGCTGTACAGGGGTAAGTGCCTCTTCATCTCGTCTGAGAAGAAGACATGGGAAGACAGCAGAGATGAATGTGAGAAGAAATATTCTCAGCTCCTTATCACCAAATCCTGGAGTCGCTGGACTGTGCCGGTAGGGTGCTGGGGGAGCTGAGCAGCCAGCCCTGGGCTCCCCAGGTGGGCCAGCAGCTTTGGGGCCCCTGGCCTGCTGAAATATGGGAGGGTGCAAGGCTGATCTCTAGAGCACATGGCTGCTGGTGGACATGGGGCAGAGAGGTTCTGGCATCCCTGGATGCTGCCCAAGCTGGAGCAGGGCACCAGGACTGCTCAGCTGTTCTGCCCCAAGGAGCTCCAGCCCCAGGGGCTCCTTGGGGAGATGACCACCCCCTGCAAACACCACAACACATAGGTACCATGGAAAAGCTACTAAAAGGCCCTTTTTCTCCTTCCCCAGACCTTCCTGAAGAATGCAGACATCCCATACTGGATCGGGCTGCAGAAGAGCAGCTTCCCCTGGTACGACTATGGCTGGCTGGGGGAAGAGGGCCCAGATGGTGAGGTGGTCTCGGACGCCTGGTTCTGGGTAGACGGCTCCCTTTATGAAAGGTACGCGGCAGCAGAGCCTGTTGCTGAAACCCCCTCTCCCCAGCACGGCTTTAGGAAGCTTTTTAAATCCCACCGGTACCCAGTCCCAGGCATAAGCACTGGGCAGCAAAGAGCACCAAAGCAGCTGAGGCTGAGGGGAGGTGGGTGCAGTGGTGTGATGAGATGCTTAGAGGCTGTGCAAATAGAAAGCTAAGACTTGGGGTGGGGCACGTACAGGGCATGCGCAAGCAGGAGGCAGTGAAAGGAGACAGAAGAAACCACAAGTTTTATTTGGGGTCTAGACAAAGTGTTTGAGCATCACCTCTATCACCCACGTGCCTCCCTGGTCCCTCCTTGAGGGGAAATCAAGCCTTCCCGCCTGCAGAAGGTCCCGTGCTCCTCCCCGCCACGTGTACCCCATCCTCAGCTCCCCACCGTTTCCTCTTGCGGTGTCTGAGAGCAGTGGGGAGGAACAGACCCATCTGCCCTGGTGCTGGGTACCCATGCCCCCTGCCCGTTGCCTGCCTCTCCATCCTCAGCCCCGCCATGGGGAGCTGCACCCCACCATGGCCCAGGGCAGCTCCTCCGGCCATCCATGTGTCCTTGGAGAGGACTGGGCTCTCCCCACCGCCGGCCATTGCAGGGAGGCTGAGATTGAAGCATGGGGGAGGCTAAGGGGAGCGCCAAGCAATGCAAACCTTTTGCAGAGGGGTTTCTCAGCCTGCCCAAGGAAGGGCAGGGATGTGTCAGCTGAAGCTTCAGCCTGTGAAATCGGTATGGGAGGACAGGGGCATACCTGCTTTGACTGCAGCATTCAACCTCTGCCATGTGAGCGTGCAAGAGGTGGCCATCAGCAGCCGCGCTGCCTTGGCAGGGGGTAGTGCATAGGGTGGTGGCAGCCCCCTGATATGTCGTTTCCCCTCCAGGCCATGGCAGTCAAAGTCGAATGAGTCCTGTGCCATAATAAGCCGTGGGAACATCAAACCTGCCCAGTGCTCCAGTCCCAAAGACCTGCAGCTCTGGATCTGCGAGAAGGCAGCAGGGCCGAGCTCCCCTTTTTTGGCATGATGGCTGCTGACCCCAGCACTGCTGTGGTGAGTGTGCTCACGCCAGGCTCTGCCGAGCCCTGGAGCGCATGGGGCCCATGGGGTGTGCAAGGAGGAAAGCAGGGAGCCTGGCTATCTGCGTGGGCATGCTGACTCTCTCCCTTGGAAAGGGAGAGGGATGCAGGCACCTCCCTGTGCTGGATGGAACCTGGCTCCATCCCTTTGCTGCCTGGTCTGCAGTAGCTCAAGAGACCCCCCTCCACCCCCAAGCTGTGGTGCAGCAAAGGGGCAAGATGGGGGAAACCCCTTTGCAAGCTGCCTTCCTAGCCCCGCTGCATGTGGTGGAGCCTGAGCAGTGCCTCACCCTCACCCTCTGCCTTCCTTTGCAGTACCTGCACCCTGCACCACCTCTGCTTCAGCCTTGCTGCACCCCTGCCCGGGATGTCCCACCCATGCAAGCAGCTCCCCTCCCTCTCACAGACCCCTGCCCATGGGCTGCCCAGGTCCTTCCCAGCAATGCCCACTGATGCTCCGGCATCATACAGGCTGGGAGAGGCAGCAGCAACGGCTGTCTTCCCCCAGCTGCTGTGCTTCAGCAGAGCGGTATGGGACCCACAGCTCAGCCCCACACCTGCATGGTGTATGCTGGGTCTTCCTGAGCACAGGGGCTGGTGTGTGATAAGAGAGCCTGGACCCAGCCACAGAGCGGAGCAGGCCCTGATGCTCAGTGCTGCAGCCATGCAAAATCCCCAGCAGAGTGTTGGCATGCAAGGACATGGGAGTGGGAGACGGCACAGCCCCACGCCCGGCAAGGTCCCCTCCCCACAGCAGGGACTTTCTGCCTGGCCCCATCCCAGGAGCAGCTTGGCCACAGCTTTCAGGCAACCCACCAAGCAACAGCCTTGGCAAAGCCTTGTCACCCAAGGAGGGGCATTGCACCTGAACTGGCCGGTGCCTGTGCTGGTGGTTGGGGTTTTTTGCTAATTAGGAAGTAGAGCAATGATGTGATGGTGCCTTTCAAAAGCAAAAGCAACTCTGGCACTTGCAGCGGACTGATGCTTTGCGAGACAAGTCATCAGGACTTTAAATAGTTACTACACACGTGCACATGCAAAGATTAAGCAAAATAGCCCTGATGTAACATTGCAGCCAGGCAAGAGCAGAGGAAGTTGTGTTCAATCAGGTGAAGATGCTCTCAGTTTATTATGGGTCATGTGTGCCATATATAGTTGATTAATTGCTATGTGAATTAGCTTGCTTAAAGAGCAAAAGGGTGTTAAATGCAGGCTTTTTGGAAGTGCCACACGTCACTCCTCTGTCTTGTCCGCTGGCTGAACCCACTTAGTAGCAATAAAGAGACACAGCTTGTCTGCTCTTTGCTTTGTTGTGTACTACCACACACACAGACTCAAGGGCATGAACCCAAATAAACAAAATAATAAATGGGAATTTGACCTCAGCCATTTCAACTGAGATGGCCACTTTGAGGGTGTTGAGATCTTGGGCTAAGCCAGGTTGGCCTGTGGCCCCTGAGGGGCTCCCCAAGAAGCCCCTGGCAAGCCTGTGCAACCTTTTGAGGCCCGGTTCCCCTCCACATCTGACGTGCATCCAAGAGACAGAAATGGCAGCCTGAGTTGCAGGGTCATTCAGTTTTTATTGAACACTTTAAATAAGCTGGGTATATATTACTAGCAATTATTATTATTAATAATAAAAAACACAAGAGTTCTGCATTCACCAGTGCATTGTGCGGGAGGGAGGAAAGCCGGCTCCCATCCTGGCCAGGGGCTAGGCAGCCTAGCTGTGCTGCCCACCAGCCCCTTCCGCCCAGTGCCAGGATGGCACCTCACTCCTGATCCCGTGTGCAGGGGAGCACGGGGCACCATGCTGGTTCAGCACCCAGCCCTCAGCATTGGGTGGGCAGGGGCAACCCCAGCACTGGCAATCCTCCCTGTGCACTGCTTCACAGGCATCACCACTCTCCCGGCCTCCTGCATGCCTCTCCCCGTGTCAGAGACTGGCTGTGCTCACCATGCTTGTGGGGAAGCATGGGGACACACACCAGCCTCATAGGATCCCCAAAAAAACACATACACACACCCACACTGACCCCTTTGTCCTCAGCCCAGCCCTGCTCACCCCCCAACCTGGGGGGCTGCAGGGGGCTCCCAGTTCTCCTGAGAGCCCGCAGAGGGGTGAGCCCTTGGGGAAGGGGGGGGTCCCACATCCAGGGTTTGAGCCCTGGGGGCCCCATGGGGGACCAGCCCAGCTGCCCAGGGCAGCGCTGGAGCGTGCCCAGGGCAGGGGTGTTATTGCACTTCAGTCCCCAGCAGGGACCCAGCCCACCCCCAGGCCTCCCCGCAGACCCCTGAGGCTGATCCCAGTGGGACAGGTGCCCAAGTGCCTGGCAGTGCTGTGGTGGCCACAGCACAGGGCACCATGGCCACCAAGCGCCGAGTGAGCAAGGACGGACCGCGGGGATGTGCCGGGTCCCCACACCTGCTCGGTACTGTGGCAGCGGGGAGGTCCGAGGGGTGGCCGGACACAGTCCCGCTCCCCTGGGGTCCCCAGCACTAGGACTGTGCCTCTGGCAGCTTCAGGCTGGGCTCCGCCAGCACTGGCCCCGGGGCTTTCTGGTGGCGGCCCTGGTCATGGCAGAGGAGGCTCTTGGCCTCGCAGTTGAGGTTCTGGTAGCGAGGCGGGCTGGGTGCTGGCCGGTGGCAGACAGAGGCAAAACTGAAGCTGAAAGGACTCAGGCAGCAGCCTGGGCAGGGCAACACCTCGTCCTGCTCCAGCACGGTGCCAGAGCTGTGCCCGGGCAGCATGGCTGTGCGCTCCGTCCGCTCGAGGGCCGCCGTGCAGGGGATGCTGAGCTCGGAGAAGCCGTGCTCCAGCCCGCTGCCCCAAGCCAGGGGTTTGCTGACCACCACATGGTTGTTGTTGAAGAGGAGCCTGTTGGGGGCTCGTGGCTCTGGCTGCCAGGGTCGGGCACCTGGGGATGCTGTGCGGATGAAGTTGCTGTTGGGGGGTGGGAGTGGGGGCTGCGGTGGCTCAGGGCTGTCGGGGCCGCNGGACCCCACACCCAGTGCCAGGCCCCCCCGGCGGGGCAGGTCGGGGGAGGCAGGCAGTGAGTGGCACTTTCGGGGGGTGGCGGTGGGGGCCGAGAAGTCACACTGCACCTCCATGGCGGGCTCAGGCGTCACAGGGGTGCTGAGCTGGAGCGGCGCAGGGGGTGGCAGGTCGAAGGTGAGAGAGATGACCGACTTGCTCGGCGTGTCGAAGAGCTTGATCTTCCCCCCCTTCAGGTCCTCACGCTGGGAGAAGGGGTTTACGCGGGGAGGTGTCTCCTTGGTCCTGGCCCCGCCACAAGGCTCTGGCGTCCACAGCAGGGCGGGCGATTTGGGGGGGAACATGTCGGACTGGCTGCGGGACAGGCGCTGGTCCAGCTGCAGGTGCTGCGTCCCCAACTCGCGTAGGGGCGACTGCTCAGCGTGGCTGGCCACCCTCCCGGCTACCCCTGGGCACGGGCACAGGAGCTGGTCACCAGCGGCCAGCAGCTACCAGTGTGGGGTGCCATGGGGTGTCAGGTACCCAACAACCCAGGGGCACACCCCGATGGGGGAACAGTGACCGCTCCATCCTGCAGACCTCATGCAACCCTCGTCCCCTTCCCCTACAGCTGCCAATGTAGGATGGGACACCCCACATCCTTGCACCCCGCTATGGCCTGTCACAGGGATGCCCACATACCGTTGTGCGTGGCTGCTGTCCCAGGTGCAGGCAGGCTCTCCCCGCCGCTGAAGAGGGTGGCCCCGGCACCCTCGGTGCCCGGCTGGTGCTGCAGGACACTCTCCAGGCACTGTGTGATTTCCAGGAACGAGGGACGGGAGGTGGGCTCCATCTGTGGGCAGGAGGGGTTCCCCGTCAGGTCTATGGTCCCCCAAGCACCCCAGGGAGCCCTGCCCAGCAAAGGCAGCTCCCTGCCTCTCCCCCTGTGCAGCCATGGCTGCCTGCCCTGCTCGGCAGGGAAGAGCAGCGGAGATGGGAGGCTCACGCTGCAGCAGTGGAAAGCGAGCTGGAGGAAGGCCGCCGGGCAGTCGACTCCCACCATGGTGCGGAAAGTGGTGATGTCCAGACCAAAATCCTGCACCAGGGAAAGGAGGAAGAGTGAGGTTGGGTTTCCTGGGGCACCACATGGCCTGGGGGACCTGAGATGGCCTGGCCCCTCTTCCCCACACTGACTGCATGCCACCCAGGGCTGTGGACCTGGCAGCACCCCAGCTGGGCACAGCAAGAGGGGACCCTGGGGCCACCCCAAGTTGGCGCAAGGTTGGTGGATGCTGGGACGCAGATCCCTCCTGCTCTATGCCTGAATCCAGCTGTCCCCTTCTCCCACACAGGCTGACTATGGGCTTTGAGGACAGGTTATGAGCAGAGAGCACCCCTCCCCAGGCACCATTTGGGACACAGCACCCCTGCCCTGAGGTGTGGGGCAGCTCCTGCAAGCGGGGCTCTGCCCAGCACAGGATGATGGTCCCCCTCATTTGGTGAAGGGGTCCCAGCCCCAGTGCTGCTGCCCGCCACCCTCCCTCCCTGTCTCCATTCCCAGGGAGTCACCTCAGTGCGGGGCAGGTAGTCAGGGTCAGCGGGGACGCGAGCGATGGTCTCACACAGGATGATGCCATACGCGAACACATCGGCCTGCAGAGAGCAGGGAGTCATGGGGGGTCCCTGCAGCACCGAAGTGATGTGCCCATCCTGTCAACCCACAGTCCCCCTCCTCTTTGCGAAGCCACACCAGGGACCCTGCCACCTCGCCACCCAAGGGATGCCCAGTTCCTTCCCTCTGTGTGCCCGAACACCTCAGGGCTGCAAATCCTGCAAACCGATGGCAGTGCAAGCCTGGATAAAGCCCCGCATACTGCAGCCACAGAGCCTCACCTTCTCGTTGTAGATCTCCCCTCGCAGCACCTCGGGCGCCATCCAGTATGGGGAGCCCACCACGGCCAGTGGTTCCTTCTCGCTGCCCTCGCTGGGGTACATATTGAGACATCAGGGGCTGCCCACAGTCCCCTGTCCCTGTCCAGCCTCCCATCCTCCTGCTGGGGCAGCCCAAATCACCATCTCCACCTCCCTTCCTACACCAACCCTCCTCCATGCATCCCACAAACTCACTTCTCCCCACCCACATCTTTCCCTTCTCCAACCCCTCCTAGCCAGCCCCAAACATGTCCCATGAGTCCCCACTGCCAGGTAACCCCCCCGCCCCCAATCCCTGCCCTTCTAGCTGCACCCCAAATGTCCATCCCTCCCCAGCTCCTGCTCCAAGTGGGCTGGAAAACCCCCACTCCAAGGATGGGGATGGACAGGTGGACACTGCCCATGCACCTGTAGGTAGGGATCTTCTCTGCCAAGCCGAAATCACCCACTACAGCCGTGTAGCCATTGGCCTCGCAGCGCACCAGGCAGTTCTGGGGGCAAAGGAGGATTCCTGTCACACTGACAGCTCCCAAGATGCCCTGGCACAGCACAGCCTCCTGCTTCCCTGCTGGCCGTGCCCGGGGCAGCAGTGTGGGTGTGGGACAACCGAGGGCAATGGGATGCCTTGGAGCATCTGTACCTTAGAGGTGAGGTCACGGTGGAAGATGCCCTTGGAGTGCAGGTAGCGCAGGCCACGGGCGATGTCGAGGGCCAGCTTGACACGCATGGACCAGGAGAGGGGCACAGGGCTGTCCAGCAGCTGCTCCAGGTTCCCACCGTTGATGTACTGATGGGAAGAGCCGAGCCATCACATCACTGTGCCCCCCCACCCCATAGTGCTGGATGCCCACCTCTCATCCCAACACATCCCCCAACTACCCCATGGCACAGCCCGCCACTAGACCTCACCCTGCACCAGTGCCACAGGCTGAGAAAGTGTCCTCATAGCCACCACTGTCCCCTCCCCAGCCCTGCAGGAACCCCGAGACTCACGGTTGTTGCCCCGTTCTCACCTCCGTCAGCGCGTGCAGCTGTCCCTCATGCACGCACACCCCCATGAACCTGCGAGACAGAGGGGACCTGACGGTGGCTGTGGTGGGGTCCATCCCCAGGAGCTCATCCAGCACTGACAGTAGCTCCAACCCCCCCCAGGCTAGGGAAAAGGGGGCCAACAGGGATGGCAGCAGGGGAGCAGGTCCTACCTGAGGATGTTGGGGTGCGAGAGACGGTTCATCAGCTGCACCTCCCGCAGCATGTTGCCCCGGTTGCTGGTCAGCTTGTTCATCTTCAGCACCATGATCTGCCCTGATTGGCGGTGCCGCACCTGGAAGGGGTTGCAGGGGAGGCTGAGCTCCATGTGTCTCTGCAGCCTCCCTGGACACCAGCCTGCACCTGGTACTCACCCCAGCCCAAGAGGTAGGAGCTCAGCACCCAACACACCCAAGGCATGGGGTACCCCAGGGACTGCTAAGGCTAGGGGGGTCTCCAGGCACAGCAGCACCCCAAGGACCCCCAGTTTCGACGATTCACATCTCCATCCCCACTGGTGCACCCTGCTTGTTGCGCTCCCCCACCACGCGACACTGCCCAGCCCTCCCGGAGAGGCAACGGCAGCTCCTGCAAGCTGTGACCCCAACCCTGCTGCAAGACAAGCGGGTGCAGGACTGGGGTGCACCAGGGAGGGCTTTTTCAGGTCGGTACCACCCAGACAGACCCCACCAGCATGGGGTGGAGGACAGAGGGGAGGGGCACATTGCCCCCCAAAACCAGCCCTAGGGGTGGCTAACGCTGCCCCAGTCCATGACCCCAGCTTGGTGGGGCACAGCGCTCAGACGAGGCCGTATATTTAGCTGTCCCCAGCCCGATGCTGTCATGCGAGCTGGGGGCCTGGCCTCCTGCCAGGAACAGCAGCTGGGAGTGTGCCCAAACACGAACACCCCCATCCTTCCGTGGCCCCCCAGCACGTGCAGGGCGAGGGACGAGCAGGGGATCCCCTGCTCCAGCACTGTGCTGGGGGGAGCCAAACCAGTGCTGAGGGTCCCCTCCTGGGCGGGTGCTGGGGCTAGGATGGGACCCCCCGCCCAGAGCAGAGGCCAGTGGGGCAGACAAGCCGGCGGATCCCAGCTGCCCCCCATCACACACAGAACTGTGCATGGAGGCACAGGCATTCCTTGGCGCTGCTGTCAGCTCCCTGCTCTTCTCCTTTTTAGTCGATGCTGGTTGAGGCTGCTGTGCCGGTGCCAGCCCCTGGCCCGCCCCACACCCCCCTCGCCTCAGGGATTGCCTCCCTGAGCAAAACACGGGGGGGTGGGGGCTGGCTGGAGGTAGGACCCCCAGTGCCCCCCATTCTGCTTACAGCTTGGCCCCTGTCCCCATCACAACGGGGGGAGTCTGGTGTGCTGGGCACTCCAGGGCTCTCTTCCCACCCCATGGCTGGCATTGCTTCCAGGAGTATTTGTCCTGGGGTGCATGCTGAGATGGGGACACATCCAGCACCCAGTAAACAGGGGATGGGCAGCAGCTGCCCTCCACCAAAGGGCCTGGGGGGAAATTAGTGCTTTATAAAGATCCCTCTACCCGTCTGGGTGCACAAAGGCCAAACCAGCCCCAGGCAGAGTGGAATCGCAAGGCAATACCCTGGCTGGACACCGCTGTGCCACCAGCAGCTCATTGAGTTCTTGGAGAGGCTTTGAATAATTCAGCAGCCGCCTGCTCATAGGCACCCTGCTCCAGTTACACCTGCGTCACCTCCAGCCAGCCAGCTGGGACCCCTGGCCCGCAGGCCGGGGCCATGTGGCAGCAGAGATCAGGATGGACTCTGGACAAGCGAGGAGGGGACACCCCAGACACCTGCCACTGTGGGTCTCCATCCTGGCGCCCCACCATGCTGTGGGGAGAAGGGAGGATGGGTTCCCCCATGCCTCCTCCTCGCTGAGCACCAGACAAAACGGCTAGGCTCAGGGAGAGCCCATCCCAGGGTGACAGCTGTGGGATGTGGTGCCTGCTGTGGGGAGCACAGCTCCTCCAGTCCTGTGCGCACCCAGAGCTCCCCATCTAATGGCAACCCAGGTCCTCCCTGTGCTCACCACCCTGCTCGTGCCACCCCATCACATGCAGCGCCTCGCACTGCTGCCAGTCCCATCCTGGTGCCCAGGGGTTCCATGCCCACACCTGCACCAGAAGGCAGGCAAGGGGCACCCCCACCCCATCCCCACTGTTGCTGCCTTCCCTCCACCCCATCCCTGTGCACGGTGCAGCTGGAGGCAGCACCAGACATGGAAATGGGTCTACCAGCCTGGCTTTGGTCGTTGTGTGTGCTTTAAGGAGGGGACTTGCCTGGCCAAAGCAGGGTGGGCAGGGTCTCCCTTCACCCCTTCAACCCCTTGCAGAGCCAGGAGCCACCGGACAAGTCCAGTGGGACGCCCCAGGCCCACCAAGTTCCTGGGTGCTGCCCAGCAAAGCCCAGCGCTCCCGACCCAGCCTGCCTGGCGGCAGCGCTGCCTTCCCTTCCCACGCCGCGCTGCGTGGGGCTGGCAGGACTGGCTCGGTCGGTTTGGCTGGCACTGGCAGCTGCCAGGCACCAGGACCTGGCTTGACGGCGCGGGTAGGCTCGGCCCCGCCGCCGGGATGGCTGCGGGTTGCGAGGCTCCGGCGCTACATGCCCACGACAGGAATGCCAGGCGGCATGCACAGTGCTGGCACTTGGTGGCCATGCACCCAGGGGCTGCCTGGGTCCCTGTCAGCAGCCAGCGTCCCTGCATCAGGGAGCAGCCCCCTGGCAGGCTCTGGCCTAACCCCACATACCTGGGATGTGCTCATGGCTTAATTGCTCGTTAATAAGCCTCCTGCCATTGCAATAGGCTGGGTCAGGTCTGAGTGCAGCCACACGGCATCTAATGCCTTAATCCTGGAGGAGGGGCAGCCTCAGGGACGGAAGGTCCGGTGAAAGCCCCTTCCCGGGATTTCTCCCAGGGGCCCCAGGAGCCTGCAGCCAGCCCAGCCCTGCTCTGGTGCTCTGCTCCCGGACTCCGTTTCCAGGGGCAGGGAGGGACCCAGGAGCTCCAAGGACAGCCCCAGCCCCACATACACAGGCACAACCTCCTCAGGGACATTCAGCACCCTGACCTGCCTTGCAAGGTCCAGTCCTGCTGTCTTCCCTGCAAGCTCTGTGGCTCAAGGACAGCCCCTGCCTGGGCTGGCAGGGAAACTGTTATGCTCCCTTGGACTTTCCACCCATGACATTGCCTCCCACATGTGTGGGCCATTCTGCCCAGTCCAGCCAGGTGCTGGCACCAGCCCAGGGCCCTGGCCCCCCCTCCAGAAGCAGGCCCAGCAGAGGAGGGAGCAAGCCACGAACCCAGGCAGGATGCAGCCCCTTGCTAAGGGAGTTTCCTTCCCTGCTGCCATCCGCGGAAGGCAGCGGGCAGCAGAGGCTCCCGGGGCAGGACGGCATCCCCCCTCGCCTCTCCACGCTCTGGCATGGCGCCCAGGAATCCCAGCGCATTCCCCGGAGCTGAGCTCAGCCGGGCAGCCGTGCCGGGGTGCGGGGGGAGGACAAGCCGCCAGCCCCCACCCGGGAACCAGGCAAGCCCTCACCCCTCGCCAATGCCCCCCAGCACCCCACGTGGCCCCTCCGTTGGGTGCTTCATGGGGGCGCCACGGCCGAGCTGGGGTGCCGCGGCGTGTTGGTCCCCATCCCATCTGTTGCCAGTGCGTGGGGCTGGGGGATGGGATGGGGCTGGCTGCGGCCCCAGCCCGGGCACAAGGGATCTGAGCTCTTTTAACAGCGGAAATTAGAGTCTTATTTAAAGAGCATGCTAATCACAGCGAGCAGACGGCCTGCTCCCTCCCCACAGCCGGTGCTCCCGTCTAGACATGGGATGAATCCCTGCCATGAGTCCCCCCACTGGGGGTCTCAGCAGCCAGCCCCCCTGCACCCCATGCCAGGGACAGGCTTGCACATCACCCCGCTCAGCACATGTCCCCTTGCCCCAGCCTGGTGCAGGCAAGGCACAGTCACACAGGGACATCATCCTGCACCCCTTGCCCTGGGGAGCCCAGTGGGGAAAGATGGTAGGGCAGGTAGAGGGGCTAGCAACACCGCTGGTAATCCCATAGCCGCCCACGACAGCTGCGTCTGAGCGTGTGGGAATCCCAGTAGCGCAACAGGTCTTTTACTGGGTGGGACTGGAATACCTGCTTATCACATGGAAAAGGCAGAAGCCCTCAAGACAGACTTCCTCCAGGGAAGCGAAAGGAGCAGGGCACCGAGCACCCACTCCCGACAAATGCTTGAAAGGAGCCGGGCACAGAGCACCCACTCCTGATGAAAGCTTGACCATCAGCAGCCCTCACCTCCCGCACTCCCAGGTGCAGCACCGCAGGCACACCAGGAGCCGGGGCATTGCCAGCCCTCACTGGCAATCCTGGAGCACACCCCGTGACAGTGTCGGAGAGGTGCTGGCGGGTCCCAGGCTAGTCAGCACAACGCATATCCAGTGCCTGGGGCTCCCGAGTGGCGACAGCCGTGCCAGGGCTGCTCCCGGCCTTGCGCGGCTGGCTGACCTCGGCAAATTCACTTCCTCCCCGCCTGCCTTAGTTTCCCCATCTGTGTCACACCACTCCACCCTCCTTTGTAAAACAAGGCAAGGTCCACTGATGAAGGGCAGCAGATAGGAGGGAGGGAGTTGTGTCATTAGTTGCGCTGGGAAATTGGGAGTAAATACAAAATCTCAAAGGTTGGCAGGGAAGTGAACAGAGATGGGCAGGCGGCAGCAGTGCCGAAGCTGTCTTCCGAGCTCTGTATACACTGGAAGCCGCTAATCCCTGCCCCAGGCACCATGGAAATGGGGCGCTGGGCTGAGCACACAGAAGGGCTGTGCCCTGGGAAGCTGTGTCTCCAAGAGGACATGCAACAGCGGGGCATAAGGTGCAGAGTGGGATGAGTGAAGACGTCCGGATACAGCTCCCAGGAGAGAGAAGCCAGGATGCTGCCCGCAGCCCTCACGTCTGCTGCAGACCGCACACAGGAAAGTAAGAAAGGGATTTGGGGAAGAGATGCAACAGTGGTTCAAGGGCTGAAGAAAATGTCTGGCACAAACACACCCGGCTCAATCTGCTCAGTCTATTGGAGATGGAGAGGCAGCTCGCAGCAATGTCCATGTACCCGAGAAAATGGGTGGGCCTGGCGCCTCTGAAATCACACAGGGAAAGGCAATGGAAACCAGCTGCTCCAGAGGGAAACAGCCCAGCTCTGCAGCACAGCAGGGGATCAGCTGGGAACAATCCCCAGGGAAAAGGCAGCTTTTCATCACTGGTGTCTCCTGTCCACTCTGGACAGCCTTTCCGAGAGAAGCGCTTGGCTGGAGCAGGATAATGCCCAACCCAGGGGCAAGCTCGGGACAGCAGCTGAGCCCTTTGGCTTTAATGCTGGGAACACAGTCAGATGCCTGTGCTGGTACCCCAGCACCCCGCCTGGCCCTGGCTCAGCGCCACACCAGGGCTGAGCTACCTGGGTAAGGGACAGAGATGTCCAGGGCCCCTTCTCATCCCCCACACCCACCAAGGCTGGAATGAGGCAGGACCCAGCAGCCACACGGAGGAGGGAGCAGCGAGCCACGGCCATGGAAAGCAACAGCAGGAACAAGGGAGGTGGGAGGAAAACAGGTCCTGCGCTGCCCTGCCAAGCTCCATCCTCCTCACAAGCTCAGGCAGCCAAACCCCAGCTCAGATCCCAGGCCTGCCCCACCATCCTGCTGAGCTCTTGGACTCAACCCACCACGCGAGCACAAAGCCCCATCTGGCCACCTCCTGCCCCTGCCTCCTCTCCGGCATATACACCCCTCAGCTCCTGCTGCCTGATCCTGCTCCCACCCCCCAACCTCCGCCGGTCCCACAAATCCTTCGTGCAAGTGGCCCCACAAGAACATGAACAACGGGTGGGAGAAGGAGCATTTTGTGGCTCTCGCAGGGCCCGGGAAAACAGAAACAGTGAGGCAAGGAGAGACCGTGGCCTGGCTGAGACACGGGAGCATCCATTATTAAAGAGCTGTATCCATGCCTGACATTATTAAATGCCTCCCTCTGCTCTGAGGTGCTGCCGCGCGCTCCAAGCCAGAGATCAATAGCAGGAACCTGGCCAGCGGAGAGGCCACAGCTCCACAGGGGCAGGAGGGAGCACAGACGGAAGGGACCCCTCTGCACGCCTGCCACGGCCCCTCGCAGGGCACCTCTTTTGTGGCTGCAGAGGAGCTGGGTCTTGCGGTCTCTCTGCTGAGTGGGGAACGGCGGCAGGGCTGGGGAGGGACCCCAGGGTCCTGCTGGGTCATGGCCACCCAGGTGTGCTGCATGTGGGAGCATGGTCCCACGCAGGGGACACAGCACAGCACTGCCCGGGACCTCAGTGACCGTGGTGGGAGCGGGTGGGGGTCCTGCCCAGCCCAAAGCTGCTCTTAACGGGCAGTCCTTGCCCAGCGGTTTGTGGCGCCTGAAATGACGCCCAGGATGAAAACAACAAGTGCACACACCTCCCCTCGAGGGGAGGTGGCGGTGGCAGCAGGGCAGGGCACAGCCCCTCGGCCCTGGCAGTACTGCGTGGGCTGGCAAGGAACCGTCACCACACACCTCCGGGACCCTGAGCTCCCCACCAGCACCCTGACGAGGGTGTGGGCCACACGCGGGTGTCCCCACTCCGGCAGTCCCAGAGAGGACGGAGGACAAAGGCAGCTCCAGGCTCCCAGCCGGGGACCCTCCCCATGGCTGCTGTGCAGCATCACACCCCTCTCCCAAACCCGGTCACCTCCGGGAGCCTCCCGTGGGACGCTACCTGCCCAGCGCAGGCTGGAGCAGGCCCAGCAGCGCTGGAAATCACCTCGGACAGGCTGCAAACACTGCCTGCATTCCCTGCCAGAGGCACACCCTGGGCCTGCCGGGGTCGGGGCCCCAGGATTTTGACAGGGGTCCCCGGGGATGGGCGGCCCGCCACCCCACCGCTGCCCCGAGCCCCCCCCGCCCCACGCTGCCCCGGTGCAGCCCACGCCGCAGCGCTTTGGAGCGCTCAGCCTTCCCGGGCTGTAAACAGAGCCGGCGCTCCCCTCCCCCTGCACGGAGGGATGGAGGAACAACACCCCCGGCGGGGACG
>VZTV01105481.1:0-26327 GCA_013400875.1 Anhinga rufa | reverse complement strand
GCGGGCGGCGCTCATGGTCCGCTCGCAGGGGGTGCGGCGGAGCCCCGGACCCCGCCGCGGACCCGGCGCTGCGCCTCCGCCGCCCCGAGCGCTGGCACCGGCGGGGCGGAGCCGGGCCGGGGACAGCCCCTTTAACTCCTTGGGAGCCGCCGCCGCGACCTGGCGGAGCCCCCTTGTCCCAGCACAGCGGCGGGCAGCGGGGATCCCGCACGGGGTGCACCGGCACCGGCCACCGGAGGGTCCCTGGGGGCCGAGCTGCCATCTCGGTACGCGCCCGCAGGGGCTGCGGGCACCCGAGCTCCCGGTGCACGGAGCCCATGGACGCGGTGCTCCGATCCTCCCGTACCCCGGGCCTGCCTGGGCGCTCCTTGCAGGCGTGGGGCTTTCCCCCCTGGGTCTCACCTGCATGCTCCTTGTAACTGCGGGACTCGCTTTCTCCTCATACCACCCATGCCCTGGGCAGGCGGATCAAAGGCGTGGGGATCTGATCTCCCCACACGTCCAAGCCCCATGCCATACAAGGATCATGGGTCCAATTCCCCCTGTTCAAGTGGCTGCTGCCAGGATGGGGTCCATTGGTGCAGGCTCGGATCTCCCCTCGCAGCCATCATCAGGCTGGATGGATGCTGTGGATGTGGGGCTCTGATTCTCCCCTTGCACCCCCCCCTGACTGGACTGTGTCCTGGAGGCTGTGGGGTCTGTCCTCTGGAGGAGCAGGGATGTGTAGCCTCTCAGTGACAGTGTGCCTAGTGCCTCTTGCACCCCTTCATGGTTCTTCCTTTCCTGGGCTCTCCCACTTCTCCTGCTTCCTGCTCCCACCCAGGCCTTCTCCCTGCTCCGCTGCTGATCGGTCCCATCCTTCCTGCCCAGGGACTCCCTGCAGCTGGATCTGCACTTGCTCCATCCCACACATTTTGCTGTTGCTTTCCTTGGCATCCATCTGCCTGTGCTGGCCCAGCCCTGCCCCAGCTGCCTCCCTGGGCACTGCCACAACCCTCCTGTGCTGCTGGGCAACTGCTCTGCTCCAGCTGTTTCCCTGTGTGGTATGGCTGGCTCCACATGCCCTGCACCACCCGCTGGGAAAAGCAGACACATGGAGTGTGCCCTGGTGTGGCGTTTTTTTGGCCAGTGCTGGGCCACAGGTGCCACCAAACACAGTGTAAACACCATGGACCGTGAGAGCCCTGGGTTTTCTTCCTTGTCCCAGAGGGAGGATAACCCTGTGGGCTAGAGCAGGGGACCTGAGCCTCTGACTTCTTTACACTGGGACCAGTCCCCTGCCCACCCCCCGCCCCCAGAAATGCATGGTATTTCTGCTCTTCCAGGACCACGGGAGAGAGTGGGGCTGTGTGCAGGGCAAGTTTCCTACATGTGGGGAGGCAGAGGCTGGGCACAGGGCTCTGCCATCCCTTTCCTCACCAGTACTGCTCCTGTCTGGTGTCTCTGCCTGCCAGGGTGATTGATGGCATGTGCTGGGGAGGCTGCCGCAGCCCTGGGGAACCGAGCTGTGCAACAGGCCACATTCTTGGGCTTCCCGGGCCTCCTGCGTCTGTCCTGCTGACAACAGCCCGACAGAATGACAGGAACAGCTTCATGGGCCTCCTGTGGCCAGTGGGCATGTGTCCTGGTTTCAGTATTACTACTACTACTATTTTACTTTACTTCATTTCGATTATTAAACTGTTCAACCCACGACCCTTCTCACTTTTACGCTTCTGATTCTCTCCCCCATCACACCGTGGGGCGGGGAGTGAGCCAGAGGCTGTGTGGTGCTGAGCTGTTGCCTGGGATTAAACCACAACAGCATGGAGAAGAGAGACCAGCAGCTGCGTGTGGGGACGGAAGGTTGCGGGCTCTGCCCTTCCACCATGATGGCCAGCTACTCGGCCAGCTACAGCTGCTCAGATGGCAGTGGGTGCCTTTCCTGCCTTCTGGGCTCAGCCCTCGTACCCAAAAACTGAGCACCCTCCTGCGCCCACAGCCCAGTGACCAGCTCTTCAGTGCTGTAGGGAGCTGCTCAGAGGAGCAAAGCCAGCTCAGCTGAGGCCAGAAGGAGAGCAGACGTTGCCTCTCCCTTTCCCTTGAGTGCACCAAGGAACCACTTGAAGGGTCAAGGGACTTCAGCAGAGATGGGGAGTCCTGGCAAGGCATCTTGCAGAGAGAAACTGAGGACCACTGCCTGTTCAGGGCTCCTGCTGCTTACAAGTGACTGGGTTTACATCCAATTAAGTTGCAACAGATAAATTAAATCCCTGGAGACGTCCCTGACTGTGGAAATTGCTGCTGCAGGATTTACGGTCCCTTCTCTTATCAGTGCTGGTAACTCTACTGTGCTATTTCCACCGTGCTTTATTCCTGCCTGGCACAGCAGTGTTGAGCCGAGACATGGCTAAAGGTCCCCAGTGCCCCAAGTCCCTCCCGTGGTGCATGAAGGTACACTCTGGGCATCTGGGTGCAAAGCCAGTCTGGGCTGGGCCTCCAGCAAACCCTGAATCAAGCTCCTCAAGCCCTGGTGAGGAAGAGCAGGAAGGAGGTCTTTCTGGATGTGCTCTGCTCCTGTGGAGCTGCAAGGGGGAGAGGAGGCGGGCTTTGCCCTCTTTGTCCTTCTCTCTCTGGGCTCTGCACCCTCCCCCTCTCACAGGGAGAGAAGGCTCAGGGATTAACAAACATCTTCTCTCTGCCTGATGGGGATGGTGCATCACCCAGGCAGAGCAGGGGCAAGAGCCTTCAAACAGCCCAGGGAGGCTGGTGCTGGAGAGGTGCAGGGGCTGGGGGTGTCCTGTAAGGATCAGTACACACCATGGCTGTGGGGTGGTGGGGTGTGGGGTTGTGGGGTGGCCAGGTGGCATGCAGGACAGTGAGGAATGCAGGGGGGTGTCATGGTTTTAGCTGGGATAGAGTTATTTTTTCTTCACTGTAGCTGGTGCAGTGCTGTGTTTTGGACTTAGTTATGAGAATAATACTGATAACACACTGATGTTTTGGTTGTTGCTGGGTAGTGCTGAACTAGTCAAGGACTTTTCCAGCCTCCCATGCTCTGCCAGGTGCACAAGAAGCCGGGAGGGNTACCACCACCATTATTACTATTACTATTTTATTTTAATTAGTAAACTGTTCTTATCTCAACCCATGAGTTTCTTTGCTTTTGCTCTTCCAGTTCTCCCCCCCATCCCACAGGGGTGGGGGGAGTGAGAGAGTGGCTGCGTGGTGCTGAGTTGCTGACTGGGGATAAACCATGACAGGGGGCTTCCATGCAGAAAGCCTGGTGCTTGCTGCACCCTCACCTATATTCCTCACCTATATTGAGGCACCAGGTCCTTGTAGCACAGCTTTGCTTGGGATCAGCCAACTGTAACCCACCCTGGCTGAAGGCTTGCCCTGCTCAGAGCCCTGGAGCCAGAACTGGAGCAGTCCCCTCCTCTGCACCCATGTGCAAGACCCCATCCATACCTAAGGCTTCTTCTCTGCAAACGCTCTGGAAAATCAATGGCTGCTGCTGCAGGGAGTCCAAGGATGGCTGCGGGGACTAAGCGTGCGAAGCTGTGCCAGAGCACGCACAAGGCTTTGCTGCAGGAGGGTTTTCCAGCCTGGAGGGGCTGTGCAGACCCAGAGGTGAGCTGGACAAGGAGCATCGACTGACTCAAATGACTCCCTTTGGTGCTTTCTCACAAAATGTGGGTACAGCCTCTTGATCCCAGGTGTCCTCACTCCTCCTGTCCCCTGACAACTTCTGATCTTTTCCCACATTACAGCGCATCACCCAGCAGATCTCCACACCTGCCTATGTCCTGGATGTATCCCAGCTCCCTGCTTATGAGAGGACCAGTCCCTGACAAACATCCCTCTCTTCTGCCCCATAGGAAAGAGGAGAGGGGGGCACAGCAGGGACTGTTGCAACCTGTGAGGAGGCCTGGTCAGCACAAGGAGCCCAGAGTACATGGGAGAAGGTCCCAGCCCCAGTGGTTCGTGTGCAGTCTGGTTATGCCCAACAGCACATAGTACAGGTGATGCAGAAGGACTACATTTCCCAGCGCGCTGTGCTCGGGGAGTGCAGGGCCGTGCATGCTCCGTACCCGGCACCATGGCTGCAAGCCGCAGCAGCCCACGTCCAGCTGCGAGCAGGGACTGGTAAGGTCCCCGCTGTGCAGGCACGTTGCTGCTCCCCTCTTCCCTCCTCAGTGCTCCAGCTGCAAGGCCAATGCGGGGCTGTCTGCAGCAGGAGAGCTGCAAATATTTGTTGTGTCATTAATTTTCTATGAGCAGAGTCAGCACAGCACCTGGCAGTGTTTGCTCACTGCCTTCTGTTATCTCCTGTCGATGCTTCTCACGCCTGGGTGCTGGTACCATGACATCTGCGGAGGCAGCATCCGCATCCCTGGTGGGCAGTGATTTCAGCTTCCTGCTCTGCTTCTCCTCAAATAAGCCCCGGTGCCCCTGCCAGGGTGCACAACAGGGTGGCAGAGTACTGAGCAGCCAATGCCTGAGCCCAGCTGAGCGCATGCCTGCTGGAAGCCCTGTGGGCTGTGAATTTGAAAACATTGATAAAACAAAAAACAACCACCACCTCTGAAAAGGAGGGACAGGCAGCTCTGGCTGTGCCTGCACCACCTGTAACCCATGGTGATGTGACATGCAGCCATGTGAGCACAACTACATCCTTGCAGCGAGGCAGCACTGCAGAGAGCCTCACTGGTCACCAGGAGCTGGTCACCTCATGCCAAACAGGTAGGGGCAATGCTACTACCTCCAGCATCTACCACCCTGCTCCTGAACCAGCCTGAACAGCTTATCTCCCAATACCTGCCATGCTCCCATCCTCCAAGGCTGCCCAGCAGGTGACAGGGCTGCCCCTTGTCCTCTTGACCCAGCCCTGGGAAATGGGGCTCACAGCAGCTCCACACTCATCCCAGGAGGCTGTGCTAGCCTTGCTCCATCTCCTGCCTCTTGCTAGGGGTATTAGTAATACTCCCCAGCCACAGCACAGTATCCCTGGAGTGCTTGTGGTTCTGCCAGACGTAAGCTAGGAGCAGGGACGCCAAGAACCTGGCCTGGCTGCAGTGGTGGGCCGAGTGGGACCACATCAGAGCAGGTCCAGGACTGGCCTCGGCTGAACTGGTGGGGGCAGCCCTGTGACCCACAGCACCAGCTGCAGGAGAGCAGTGCAGGGAGCAGGGCTGAAAGTACTCGATGGGTCTTGGCCTATGGCTTTGGGGAAGAGCCTCCACCTGTAGTTCATCACTGCCCTTTGATCTGCATGACTTGATCAAAGTGCAGGGAGGAATTCAGAAGCAGCACAGCAATGTGGAGGGAAAGGCTGGTACGGACATGTGTAGCTCAGCACTGTGCCTGACAGAGACCCTACAGAACAAACCCTCATGCACAGTCCACCCCAGAGACCTTACATTGACAAGCCAACATCCTCAGCCTTGCCCTGGCTTCCTTACTCATCCCAGAGCTGACAAAAGGAAAACCTTCTGAAGGAAAGCAATGCAACAGGCTGGAGAACCATTCCCCTGTGAGCTCTGAGCTTCTGTTCAGGAAGGGCTCATCCCACCTCAGCCACAGCAGCATCGGTGAGAGAGATGCTCCCAGTCCCTTCTGCTCTCCTGCCCCCAAGTAGAGACTGTGGAGCCCTGCTTATTCTCCCAGATGTCCAAGCAAGAGGTAGGTCCTGCAAGGGGTTCCCCACCCTCAAGCCAGCGGTGACTCAGGCTACACCTCTCTGAGTAACTCCTCGGCCTGAGCATGGCCCTGTAATTGTCCACACCACTCGGTTGGTTCCCTGACACAGTTTTGGCCTGTGCTAAATAGGACAGGTTCAAGGGAGGTCACGGGCCAGGGCCATTCCTTGGAGGAGGAGGAAAGAGGCATGGCCGCTTCCAGGCAGAGAGAAGAGTTGAGTCATGTGCCTGTCCTCCTGTGGCTGCTGCCTTCCCCTTCAGCTTCCCCATTCTGTGCTGGGGCACAGAGGAGCAGAATGATGGTGCTGGGCTCTGGATGTCCGTGGGAGCCTTTCACCTGGAGGTCACCAAAGCCACAGCCATGTGTGGACAGTGGTGCTCTCTCCAGGTGTCAGAAGGGCTGGAAAGCAGAGCACTGGCTCTCCATGCACCAGCAAGATTGGGAGCTCCCTGTGACTGGGGGCACTTCCCAGCCCTTTCCCTTGTCCCTGAACCCTGTCCAGACCCTGTCCAGGCAGGGCAGGCTGAGGCAGCACAGGCTGGAGCATGGTCCAGTGTGAGGAGGGAAGGCAGCTGCGCTGTGTTTGGCGTGAAAGTTGCCGTCGTCCTGCTGCTTGCAGCCAATTCAGTCACAGCTCTTTATTGTTTCTCCTGGCTGTTGAAAATCTCACTAGGTTTAGCGAGCTCCATGAGCAGTGCTGCCAGACTTTCTCATCTCCTGCCCTGTCCCATGAGTCAAGGCACCCTGACCTCCAAGGAAGTGCATCAGCATGCTCCATGGGGCCTGGGCCAAAAAACCTTCCTGCACCCTGGCATATGTGGACAGGTCTGGCACAGACAAGGTGTGCCAGGGCCTGCCACAAAGACAAGGGCAAGGAAAGGAGGTGTGGTGATCTATGTGGGGACATCTCTACAGTGCAACAGAGTGAGGGAGCAGGGCTGTCCACACACAGCATCCATGTACTCCACTGTGAGTAAAAAATCAGGAAGAGCGTGGGTCCTACTCAGCTACGTGAATGGCAGACATGTGAGGTTGCTCTTCCCAGGCCAGCAGCAGTAGAAGCAAAGGATACTTGAGCCAGGACGAGTGGTGGTAGTGCTGCCTTGACCTGGGATCTCTGCCGGCTCCAGCAAAAGGTAGAGCAGAGATGAATGGGGCAGGGCTTTGATCCTGCTGTGCCTGGCACGCTGGAGCCCTGTTCCCAGGCAGCACCTGCATGCCACCACCACTCATTAATACCTTTGATTACCATGGCCTAATTTCTGTCCACCTGTGTCATGGGTGGCTGGTCACCCCACCCTGCTGAGCCCTTGTTCTGCAGTGTCTGATTGCGCCAGCACAGGACAAACTGGTCTCCTGGGGTAATTACAGCCAGGAGAGACCCGGTGCTGCAGGCTGTGGGTGAGCCAAGCGTGTCACCCCCAGTCCAGCACCTGGCATGTAAGTCACACCATGATGCATGGCGAGTCCTTTCTTATGGGACTAAGCATCCACTCTCCTTCCCCACTGCCTCCTGCCTGGGAGCCTGACTCCCCAGCCTGCTTGTCTCATGGCCCTGGGCTCCGCAGGATTTCTGCCGGCCAAGGGGGAGCGGGCTAGGCTAAGAGGGGTTCCCCATGGGAGGTTGTCGCCTGACATGGGACCTTCCCTTTGCTCCCAGGTCAGTTGTGGCACTGCTGTAGGGCTGCTCAGGGTCTTCCCCTTGGCTTGATCCTGGGCTGGAAATGCACATGACTTTATGCATGTATTTATACAACAAAGGGCAGCTGCTCCCTGGGCTCTGGGCACCACGCCATCCCCACCACTCTCACTGACTTATCAGGATGCTGTGCCCTCCGCCCTCCTTTTCCTCCACCTGCTCAGCCTTTGTGGGAAACCGAGTCACGCCACAACAAGCCTTGGTCTGAGGCTGAAGGCTGGGGGAAGCCAGTAGGCTCCTGGGGGGTTCTGCAGGGCCACACACTGAGGAAAGGGGTGAGCAGGGCCCCAGCCCAGACCTTGGCTTTCTGGTGCCCCATGTGTGAAGGAAGCTGCTTTGGGGAAGCACATGGACAGACATCCTGGGATGGGTCAGGTGGGAGATCTGCCAGCTCAGGGTCCCCCAGGCAGCGGTGATGCCGCCTCCAAGGCATCACTGGTGCAACACCAGGCATGATGATGGGGCTCTGCAGCCCACAGAAGACCAGATAACACTGCCAGCTGTGCCACCTTCCCCACCTCCACCAGGCCACTGGCTCCAGTTCACTGGGGAAACAGCTATTTGGCTTTTTCTTCCCTATTCATCTGGTTCCTTCCGGGATCAGGATATTTTGGGCACTTCTCTGTTCCCAGCTACCCTGGGTGGCATAGGCGGTTCTTCAGGATTTGCTGTACAGGCTGAGAAATTAAAAGGGGAAATGCCGAGCCCTTTATTTAAGACCTGTGTATGGAAGGAGAGACTCATGACTTCACCAAACACATGCACTCCATCATCTGCCTATGAAAGAGAGCTGTGATATGTGGGGCCAGCACATGGGATTGGGTGGAGCATTTGAACAGGAGCAATGTAGAGAGGCTTATGCAATGAAAAAAGTGCAGGATGAAGGGTTTGTCTAGGAGATAGAGGGCTGCTCCACTCAGGCTGAGAGAGAGACCACAGGCACAATATGCCACCCCAGCCAGAGGGCAGATATGGGGATGTGGGAATGAAATACCAAGGCAGAAAGATCAGGTCAGAAGTATTGGTCTTGATGCAGAAAGCCTGCCCTGAAACCGGTACCTTCAGGCAGCAGGGTTTGGAGGGAAACTAGTCTGGCCTGAGATCCTACTTCAAATCTTACAACTCCCGCCTCCTGGGCTTAGCTGGGCTCCTTATCCAAGAACCAGGGTGGGATGTACTGAAGATGGCCCTAGGGATGGGGGCAGGAATGGCTGGACCAGATGTGGAACTGCTCAGAGGTCAGAGCTGGAAACCCCATTTCTGAGCACATCTTCCTCAAACCAAAATGCAGCATCCCACACCCCTCCAGCCTTACTCCACCCTGCTCCCAGCTGCAAACTGCTTATGTCCAATTTTGTGTGCTAAAAATATCTTTCTGGGTGGTCAGCAAGTGTGCAGCCAGATGGGAGAGGGTTGTAGTCTGAGAGCCGAGGGGAGTGGGGGTGTATTTGGGTAGGTGTGGGCTGCAGCACAAGGCCAGACGGGCCTGGGCAGGCTGGGTGGGGGGCTGTGGGCTGGCTGGCACTGCAGATGGACATGCATCAAGGTGGCAGTGCCAGGGCAGAGAGTCTTGCTTGGCTTGGGTCCATGCTTCAGGGTAGAGGGTCATGGCAGGGGGGGCATGCACAGATGGACTCGGAAATGTGGGGAGACGCTTTCTGTATAGAGCAGGCAGCAGCAGCTCCTGCTCCCTCCCCTGGAAAGAGGTGGCTGTAGCAGTCAGAGCAGAGGGATAGGAGGGATGGTTATGCAGCCCCCAGGGCTGCCACAGCTCTGCGCAGCACCCAGAAGTGCCCTCCTGGCACCCCTGCACCCTGGCAGGCTGTGCCCTGTCACACCTCCGCTCTCAGCCCACCGGTCCTTGCGGAGGCCAGGCCACGGGCAGCAGAGGTGGCAGCCTTGGGTGACCACTGCCACAAGAGGGAGTTCCTGCCCCGGCTGCGGTCCCCAGCGGGCAAAGATGCCCCAGGGCCACCTCTCTCCCAGGCCAGCACAGCTCCCTCCAGACCTCCCAGATGTTTTGCCTGGCCCAAGGCAGACTGTGAAAACCCATCACGACCAGGCTGTTACCCTGGAGGGATGCCTCTGCACCCCAGCACTATTTAGTCTACCCTTACCCTCCTTCTGCCCATAGGTCTGGGGTTCTCCCCCCAGGTCTGGGGGAGATGTGCTATAGGGGACCGGGACATATAGGTTTTACCATCACCTTGGAGAAGGGGCTAGAGAGCTCCTAGGTTTGGAGTGGTACGGTACACTGGCCTTTGTCCCCCTGACAGCACTGCAAGATCCCTCTGTGGGAGAAGGTTCAGGGCTGGTGGAGTTGGGAAGGTTGCTGGAGGGGTGAGGACGACCCTAAAGCAGGGCTCAGGGCTGGGCTTTAGCTGGGATCCTGTGAGCATTTTCCAGCTCTCCCTGCCAGAAAAGCCTCTGGGTTCTGGCAGCACAGGCTGCAGCCCTGGCAGAGGCAGACTCTGCATCCTGGAGAGGAAGCAGCAGCATGTGGGGAGCCAGCCCCACAAGATCACACAGGGTCACATGCTGGTGCTGTGCAGGGAGCAGACCCCTGCGTGGCCATCCTGGGCCTGGATCTGTCTGGGTTACCCTCCCTAGTCCTGACCCACCACTTGTGAGACGACATCCCAGCCTGGCCTCAGCCCACCCCCATCACCATGGCCATGTCTGATGATTTATAGATACCCCCCACCCCGGGCTCCCTCAGCGACAAGTATGGATGGGGTAGGGACAGGGATAAGCCCCAGATATATCCCCGTTATTTGTGAGGTCTGACACGGGAACAGACTTTGCTGTAGGGGAACATGGTAGATACGCTAGCAGTGCTTTCCACAAGGCCTGATCATCAAAAGCCACAGCTACTTCTTTCATTGTGTTTTTGTTGATGGTTTTGAGCCCTCAATGTTCTTCCCTATTAAAAGTAAAACTGACTGTAAATTGCAGGTAGTTTGGGTTTTTCTCTCTTCAGTCCAAAGGTTGAGTCCTGCTAGTTCATTGATGATCGAACTGGACCTTCAGGAAACAGCCCATCAATCATGTTTACAAAGATCAAATTTACTGCCTTGGGGCCTCAGCCCCATTGAGAGGAAGGCATGTGGCTGGCTGGCTTTATTATGTGCAAAAATGTCCATATCCACTGTATGCTATAGCAGGAAACCTGCACTGGAAAGCATCTGAGATGTGTTGAGATGGCTCTGTGAGACATAATCCTGCTGCAATGGCTAGAGCGCTGTACGCAGAGTATGAGCAGCCCACACCTGATGTGCTCTTGGAAGCACAGTGAGTTGTTTCATGGAGCTGGAGCTGAGCACTGCCTGTTGATCATGCCGTGCCGAGTTTGGATTCATGAGCTGCTGTGTGACTTGACAGTCCCTTGGACACCTCTCATTTGAACTCTGCTGTGTGGCTCCCAGTGAAGTAAGGCATCATCAACTGAACTAGCACCTGTAATCACAGCACCTCTAATGTTAGACTGTGTAACAGTTAGGCATATGACTGCGTGCACTGGCTTTCAGTATTTCTTGAGCATTTTTCTAGTGCATGCTATACACCAAGACAGCAAATCTCAAAACATGATAAATTTCTAAGGAGGAAGAGGCCAAACACAAATTGCTAGGCCCCAGTGCATTTCAGGATAGGGGAAAAGAAAAGAAATAGATGAGAAAAGGAGCCTCTTGCACCATGTACATTTTTGAGGCTTGACTGTTTTCTTTACCTGTTTTTGCTTCTTTCATATGGCAAAGAGAGGCAGTGAGAGTGTCTACATCTAACGCTGGGGTTTTATGATGACATTAGCCAGTGAGTGCTGGCTGTGGCCATTCTCCTGAGTGCTTGCACCTTTGCTGGCTGCACACGGACAAAAAAAGCCTGGTTCCCAAAGCCCAAGGAACCACCATAGAAACAGGGAGGACATGTCTTAGTGATGCTGCTCCTCACTGCAAGCTTGCTAGAAGACTTTACCCCTTTAATCTCAGAACAGCAGCATGTGAGACAGCAGGATTGATGTACTGATGTTCCTGAATGGATCTTAGGAGAGACCTAGCTTCCAGAAAACCTTCTGTGGTGCTGCTCTACTAGGGTAATGAAGATAGATACACCAAGCACTGTCCTGCGGTGCTGAGGATGGTGGTTCCTGGGAAAGGATCTGCCATGGAGCTCTGGGCTGACTGGTCCCAGCTGGGTGGTGAAGAGCACCCTGGGTAACAGCACCCATTCTCAGAACACTGGACCATAGAGCAACACTGCTCCTCTGCCCAGGGAAACGGAGAGAGAGAGGTCATATAAACCATAGAGTTGAAAGAGGAGCTACCCAGGAGAGCTGCAACAGCACTGGGAGCCAGGACTCCTTAAGCCAGAAGCTTGAGTCCGTGCAACAGTGTGTGAGCTGGAAAAGGGTTCAGAGAAGAGCTTGGTGGTGGTGTCTTGACGGACAGGAGACTGAGGGAATGTGAGTGAGCCAGCCTCATGGTTATGGTCCAAAATGAGGAGCACTCAGGGAATTCCCTCCCTTACCCAAAGACCCTGCCTGACCTAGCCAGGGACAGGAATAAGTCTTCTCCATCCAGCTCTGTGGAGACTCTCTTACCCCCAGTACTGTGTGCACTGTCCATGTTGAGGTGCTTCACATCTTAGAAGGCACTGAGAAAGTGGAGATCAGAGCAAGGTAGCAGAGAAGCTGTAGAGGAGAAGGGAAACAAGCCACATTTGACTGGTTCAGGAACTTGTCACATCTGGAAGGTCTATTGGTGGGGTTCAACAGCAAGATTGTTGCAGCTGGGTCACTTCAAGGTAATAAGTAGAGAGATTTCAAGGCAAAAGTGATGAGGGCACCCTGGGGTGGGCTTGGGCAGGTGAATCAGGGGTGTTTTCCTCAACATCCACCACTGGATCTGGAATGGGAGAGGAGTGAAACAGACCTGAGAAGGTTTTGGAGGTGTTTGTGGGAGCAGGGCTATGGGGGCCTGAGGTAGCCCGCAAAATGGTTGGACTGAGGCACCCAGGAGACCCCACTGAGCGTGGACCTGCTGCTTGTGGGCAGGTGGGCAAGGAGCAGCCTTGTGGCTAGTGGGATGCTCTCTAAAGAGGAAGCTTCTTGCACCATATGTGATTTCCCTATGTGGCTGTTTCATTTCTGTGTCTGCGCCTCTCTGGTGCTGGATTACAGATACCTTTCCCAAGTGGCTCGGACTGAGTCCTGCCTTGGGGCTTCATGCCAGCATGGCCCTGCGAGGGCTGGCTCTGGCCTTTCTCCTGGTCCTTGCCCCTCTGCTACTTGCATGGGGACTGAAAGACCCTGGTCCCAAAACCCAGCAGGGAGCCAAGGAAGCAGGTAAGGGCAGGTTGCGCCTCTCTCACTTGCACAAAATGTTTTGCTGCTCCTCTGCCTGCATATTTGCTACACAGCTTTACCTCATTCAGCCCACAGTGGCTGTGTCAGGAAGGGCTGAAGCTGATGTCTGCATCAGTCCTGAGACACTCAGGCATCCATCAGGTTGTGGTGGGGTGAAGATCTGTTTGGAGATGGAGGGCAGCGAGCTTTGGTGTGCTGGGAAAGCCTCCATGAGTGCAGGAGCTGCAGTGACCCTCTGGGGAGAGGGCAGTGTCCCTGGGAGCAGGTGGTGGCCAGTTCTTTTTGCACAGTGGACAGACAAAGCCAGAGCAATCAGAGCAGCGGTGGCCTTCCTGTGGCAATCCAGGCAGCATCCCTATCACAGCGGAGGTGGTGGTGGTGTTCAGCAAAGACATGGGGAGCTGTGAGATTAATCCCTGTGTTAGCTGGCACATCTGCTCTCTCCTGTAGTCCCCACGGTTGGGGAAGCTGTAGCTTGATGGTATTGTTCTTTAACAGTATTTTTCTGGTCTTTCTCCATGCCAGGAGGGCTAGGGGCACTTACTGGGTCTCTGCTGGCCTCTTCCTATGGAGAATATGGCCTTTCCTATGGAGACTGTGTTGCTGTGCGCTGGGGTTGCTGGTACCTGCGGAGGTTCCCATTGGACACAGCAGGAGTGGCTGCTATTTTCACCAGGGGCTAGGGGGCCTGAGTGAGTCATTCTCTCTGCAGGGAAATGGGAGCAGAAGTGGCTTCCTGAGTCATCAGATGGGTCATGAGTGATGTTACCTACCACTGGTGGCTGGAGGGATGCTGCCCTTCCATCCAGGGCAGGATGGAGCCCATTCCCCTTGACTCAGCAGTGGCTCCTGCCCTTTTCCTCTGTTCCCCACAGCCCACCCCTGAGAAGCCCTATCAATAGTCATGGTTCTCCCCTCTTTGGCCTGAGGAGTCCCAGCTGGAGGAGGCTGTGATGGGCTCAGTAGAGGCATTGGTTCTGAGTGGCTGGGGGAGATTTCTTGGGTCTGTGTCTGCAGAAGAGGTATGGAGCAGTAAACTGAGGTTCTGACTATTATCCTCTACTGTGCCATTGGCATCTGCAGCACCGAAGAAAGCCCTTGGAGTCGGGATTACAGGTAGCCCCGCAGAGCTGCAGGCAGGGGCAGAGCTTGCCTCCACCTGCACCGAGAGGAAAGACCTGGTGCCAAGCCAAGCCCCCACAAGGGCTTTTGCTGCAGTCAGTTCTCTTCAAGTGTCATCAAGAAATCATGTTCTTTCATGTCACTGACTTCACAGGTGCTTTTTTTCACTTTCTCTTTGTGTCTTGTGTCCTTGCTGTTCAGGGATAGACATCAACATCTGAATGACCCACATGCATTTTCTAGACCAGACCTAGACAAGAAAGGCTCGCATTACTTGCTGACAGTGCCTATGGCCCAGTTTTGCTGACCTTCCTCTCCCTATTGAGGTCTGCACAAGACAGCCTCATGCTCCCATTGCTTCCACTTGCTACGTCCCCTGTTGTGCCTTGGCCTTGCCAGCTGTTTCCTCACCGGCTCTTCTTGTTGATTTCTACTCCCTTAGGAGTGTAACCTGCTTGTCACTGTGCCCTCTTGCATTGCAGGTCATTGTCAGCCTCCCAGCTGAGCCAGGCTGTGCTCTTACCGCATCCCTCATCCTCCTTCTGTGTAAGAGTGTTTCTACCCAGCCTTTCAGATTGTAGAGCATCTCAGGGACAGCCAGCCTTCAGGACATGTTTTCTGACAAGAACCAATAGCAAAAAAAGTTCCTTCCCACAGGTTGAAATCTTCTCTTTGAAGCATGGTTCATTTTCCCACAGCAGAGGGATTTCCTCCCTGCTGGCGGGGGAGGTAGCAGGGACCGGAGGTAGCAGGGACCAGATGTAGCAGGTAGCCCGGACTCTGCTGGGGTGGGAAGGATCCTGCATGTCACCCTGAGGCAGGGGTGTGAGGGCATGTGTGCTGCTTCAGGGGGGTTTAATGATGGGAAGGGGGGAAGGTGCATTCCAGGGGTGCCTAACCTGGCTCAGACCAGGTCAAGGGTTTCAGGTCTGTGAAAGCTTTTGGCTGTCGCAGTGAAGTGTGTGATCTGAGGGTGAAGGAAGGGTCCAGCTGTGGGGGAAGAAGTTTCCTATCTGGACAACACATGTGGTCTCAAAGGATGGGTGTGGTGCCCACTGTCCTTTGCAGTGGAAGGCCAGGGTGCAGGGTTGCAATGATGACATGAAAACCTGCTAGCGGATACGGGAAGTATGGTGACGCCCCTGTTCCAGGGTAAGGGAGTGCAGCCCAGTGAGTGCTGGCTGGCTGGAAGTGGGCAGATGCAGAGCTGTGTGTAGCTAAAGAGAGGTGTTTCATCCTAAATTAGAGGAGGCTACCTCCTACCCTGATGTCTCCTCACGGACTCAGTTTGCACTGGGTGAGCAAGTCTGGGTGACACATCTGCCAGGGCAGGACAAGGCAGGCTCATTTTGGGTGAAGTGCAGAGAAAAGGCGGGGTGCATGGAGTGGGGTGTGAGCTTTGTGGCCAGTGCTGTGAGTGTAGATGTGGAGGTCTGAGAGATGGCTGTTGGTGCTGTCAGCTGCCTCATGGGGCCAAGTCAGGGGTATGTGCAATGGCAGCAGAGTCCCACTGGGCCTGGTGCACTCCCACAGCCCCTGTCTTCAGGGGAGAGGGTGCAGGAGAGAGCAGCGTCCACTGGGCTGCTGGACCCCTCTGGCTGGGATCCCGCCGCAGTGTGTGGGTGGGCAGGAGGACCTGCGGGCAACCCTCCTGCACTGCACCTGAGGGCACAAGGAGGGTTAAGGCACCTGGGGTCTGGGGCCTCATCCTGGGAGGTGCTCATCTCTGAAGTGAGGGGGACCAGCACCCTCTGGACGGGGCTCCCGCGTCCCTGAGGATGCTGCCGGAGCTCAGTGATCCTCAGGGCTCTCTCTCATGGCCTTGCACACAGGAAGATGTAAAGCTCCCTCTGACTGGGACCCCAAGCTGCAGTTTACCCCAGACCAGAGCAGCTATGCCTTGAATGATTTGGTGCAGCTGAGCTGTGCGGGCGAGTCTGGGCCATCGGTCTCCCAGATCAGATGCATTTCCAGAGGGACCCAGACCTTGTGGGATGCGACTGCCACCTGCAAGGGTAAACACAGCCCCGCATCACCCTGACCCCGGGGTCCTGAGCTGGTGTCAGACCCTCCATGACATGGTCGTGCTTCAGCCCCAGCTGGGTGACAGGCCAGGAACCAGGGACGTGTATGCCTTGGCTTTCCCCCCTGTCCTGGCAGTGCTGGGGCACCTTTTGTGTTAGCACCTTGCCGGGGGCAGCTGCCGGGGGTCTGTGCTCCTGGGGAGGGGTTCAAAGGCAGGAACCCTTCCTGACCAGCGCCTCCTGCCTCCACATGGAGAGCTGCAGCTGTGAAGCTGGGAGGAGGAGGAATATATCCGGAGGCGTTCACCTTGAGGCTTTGGCACTTTGCGCTGCTTGTTTCCCTGGGAAGCTTCTCTGGGTTTGGGTGAGCTCTGGTGGGGAAGGCTGTCACTGCTGCACTGCTCACCTGGGCATGAGGATCAAAAGAATGGGGTCTCAAGCACCCCCCGGGTGGGTGGAACCCCAGGGAAGATTGGGAGTCCTGGAGATAAGGGTGATGATAAACCCTGTACCTCTGAACAGTGCCTGGGCACACAGTGGGAGTAGAGGAACTCGTGTGTGTCAGGGTGAGTGGTCAGAGTCATGGGGAGAGAGCTGTCCCAAGCCTCCTCTTGTCACCTCCCAAAAATACTCCTTACCCAATATTTCCTTTGACAGAAACGTGCGAAAGGCCTGTTTGGTGGGACCCAAGACTCCAGATGGCACCAGAACGTGGGAAATACAATAAGAATGAAGAAGTGACTCTGAGCTGCAACAATGGTTTCCAGCCATCCTTCACCCATGTCAAATGTGCAGGGGGAGCTCAGCCACTGAATTATTCTGGATCTCTAAATAGAGATGTATGGCTGGGGAGGAAAAGCAGTGGTGCCTGGATCTACATTGAGGGGAATATAGGGTGCATCGGTAAGCTGCATGTCAGGAGGTGCCTCTTGTGGAGCTCTGTGGTCAAATCCTGTCCCATTCATCCATCTCTGAACTTTCACCATCACCACTGTGGTCAGGGATGCACTTCTGATGCCTAATTGGGGCCACGCAGATCTCCCTGGTTTTGATACCTGAGAGCACTCCCCCACTGAATTCTAGCACATCCTCATCCATCACCTGCCTGGGCAGGCCCCAGCCCTGGCTAACACACACCCACAAGGACAGCACCATCCCAACAAGCCTTGCTGAGGGGTCACATCCTGGCAGATGGATGTGTCACCTTCCCTCTCCCTTCAGGGGCTGTAGGGATTGCTGGGGATTGCTGATACCACACCACATACCCCTGTCCCTCCTCGAAATGTCCCATCCCAACTAACACCCACTTTCACCTCTGACAGAAATGTGCCAAAGGCCCTGGTGGGACCCAGGACTCCGCCTCGTACCAGACCAGGAGAATTACGAGAAGAATGAAGAAGTGATGCTGAGCTGCCCCGAGGGCTTCCAGCCGTCCTTCACCCATGTCAAATGTTCAAGCGAAGTCCAGTCCATGAGGAACAGGAAACCTGTACACAGGGAAGTTTGGCGTGGAAGGGACAGCAGCGGCAGATGGGTCCACATTCAGTCCAGCGTGAAGTGCATCGGTAAGGGAGGCATCAGGAGCTCTCCTGGGTGCCCCGCTTGGCCCTTCCCGAGCAGGGGAAGGCAGGCTGTGCATGCACGGGAGGCTTCAGGCTCTCTGCCTGCCTAGGGAAATGGTAGGTGCTGCTGAAAGCATTATGGAGGCAGCCCCTGAGCCTGCCCTGTGCTTGCCCTGGGGCTCCAGGGAGCTTCTGCAGGGAGGGGACTGGTGCCAGCCTCAGTCCATGAGGGTCCCAGCAGGAAGGGGCTCTGGGATCAAGGTGGGCAGCAGTGGACAGAGCTGCCAATGCCAGGTTAGGGCAACAATCCCGGCATGCAGAGCTCCAGCCTGTGGTTCATGGGTGGGTGGGAGGTGTGTGGTGGAGGTGTGTGGGTGACATGGGTCTCCCTGAGAGCTTCTGGCAAGAGCACGTGCAGAGAAGATGGGGGCTACAGTGCTGTGGGTCGGATAGACATTTGTGGCCTGGGTGGCCAAAAGCATTCTGTCAGGGTCTGGGGGATCACCAGACTTGGCTGCCTGTGTCCTCTCAGCCTGTGCAGACAGGGCAAAGGCCTGGCCTTCTCCTCATATGCTGGTCTCCCCTCCCAGTCTCTGCTGCATGCCATCACTGCAGCAGCCAGCTTTTGGGGTCAGGATTTATTGCGTTCTCAGGAGGACTTAGGGGGTGTTGTCCTCCATGAGAGACAAACAGGGCACCAGGGTCAAATGCTGGTCCATCAGTCTCTGTGCAGGCTTTTTGCATAGTATGAACCCCTCATGGGTGCCCCCAGTCCTGGAGCTCCAGCTCTTCCTGACCTTTCCCAGGAGACCTTCTTGTTCCCAGCTCCTTGCTGGGGATGTGGTGCGGGAGGGCTGCTCTGTATGGTGTCCTGGAGCTGCATTCCTCACCCTGCTGTGCCAGGGAAGGGGACCCTCCACTCTGTCTCCTGGCATGCCCTGTGGGGACACCGTCTGCCCTGCTAACACCTTCCCATCTTGTTGCTGCAGAGACATGCCAGAAGCCCCTGTGGGACCCCAGGTTTATCTTTGACCAAGAATGGGGGTCCTTCAACCCAGATGCAGTGGTAAAGATAAGATGCCCTGAGGGGCACTGGCCTCCCCCCATGGAGATCAAATGTGTGAAAATGAACCCAAGGGAAGGCTCCATGATTCCTCACAGCGGCTGGGTTGTGAGGAATAGCACAGGCCTCTGGCACCCAGTGGAGGGGAACATGACCTGTGTGGGTAAGTGAGCGAACCAGCCACTCTCCCAGCACTCTCAGTCTGTTCTCCCCAGGCAGGGAGAGCCGTGCTGCATGTGTCCCACATGCGATCCCTCTGGCTGGGATCCTGCCGCAGTGCGTGGGTGGGAAGAGGGCCTGCAGGTAACCCTTCTGCACTGCTCCTGAGGGTGCAAGGAGGGTTAAGGCACCTGGGGTCTGGGGCTTCATCCTGGGAAGTGCTCATCTCTGAAGTGAGGGGGACCAGCACCCTTCTAGGTGCCCTGTGCTTGGGGTGGTCAGGGCATGGTGTGGGCATATGCTCCAGAGAAAACTGCTGCTGATGCATCCCAGGTTTGTGTCCGTGATGTTGACAGCTGGGGCACCTGCACAGCGCCGAGGGGGACAAGTCCTCACCACTGTCCATAGGGTGCCAGGCAGCGTGCCCAGACCAGCCAGATGGGTCTGCCTGGAGAAAAGCACAATAGCCCAGGAGCAGCAGGGCAGGGCCCTGCTCTGGCTGCTGTATTTGTTGCCTAAGTCGTTGCTGGTATGAAGGGGACCAGATCGGCGACAAGTACTTGCTCTTACCCTCCCACAGTCACTGCAGAACCCAGAGTACCGCTGGGAATGATCCAGGGCCAGACGAAGGTGTGGGCAGTGCCTGAGTGTAGACTGGGGGAAGGCAGGATAGCCTCCTCCACACTGTGCTGGGGACAAGTTAGTGAGGGAACGGAGGGAATGATGGAGGTTGGCTGGGAGGCCAAGGGAAGGGAGTGACCCTCTTGCAATATTTCCTTCACAGAGGTCCTCCAGGTTCTCCCTGGGACCTTGGAGATTTCCAGCACCAGTATCAAACTCAACTGGACCTGCCGGCTCCCTGATGCCTGCCAGCACATTTGGGCCAGGTGCCGGCTGGAAGAGCGTTCCTCCCCTCCCTGTGAGGCTGAAGAGGTGAAGGGAGAGGAGATACTACATGGCCGGAAGGGAACATTCACCTGTCCCCCTCTGCAGCCCTTCACTGTATATAGTGTCACCATCTCCCTGCCACCCAGCACAATCCTGTACACACGGCTCCTCAGGACAAAGGAAGCAGGTATGTTTACATGAAATGTAAAGGTGCCCTTCACCCAGCAGCTCATCCTGAGCATCTGCTCCCGGCAGTGATGGTCCTGGGATCAGGGATGTGTGGAACCTGTGGGGCTCTGGGGAAGGGGCTGCACAGGGCCCTGCAGCACAGCACATCCCCTCTTCACTCTCCCCTTCCTCACAATGCCATTTCTGCTGCTGCAACACATAGAGCCTTTGTGGGGTACAAATCCTCGCTGGCCCCATGCGTGACCCTGTGCTCCTGTGCTTCCAGTGCCCGACAAACCAGAGAAGCTGTGGCTGGATCCCAGCACAGGGTCCCTCCAGTGGCAGGCGCTGCCCTCCTGCAAAGGGGAGATCATCGGATACCAGGTACCAGGGGACCACGGACTCCCTGCAGTCCCCCTCACCTTGCCCAGTGCCTCCCTGCCTGGAGCTCTGTGCAGGCAGCCTGGGACAGGTGTGAGCCCTCCTTGGCCAGGGCCCACCAGCTCTACACTGCTGGTGTTTCTAGTGGAATCAGGTCCCCTCCTGTACCCAGCCAGCAGTGGCAGCCCCTCTCCTCAGAGCTGCCCAGTGCAGCAGCAGGAGGTTGGTGCTGCTCCCCACCAGCTCCCTGTCCTTCCTCTAGCTGAACATCACAGCCAGAAGAGCGCACAATGGCAGCTTCCTTGAATTCAAGCAGGTGTTGGTGAACCAGTCTGTCACTCAGTACACGCCACCTCGTCAGCTGCCTGGAAGCAAATACACAGTGACGGTGCAGGGTCTTACGGTGGCTGGTGCTGGGGCTGCATCACTGCTGGAATTTCAAGCCTATGTCTCAGGTAAAGGTTGTTCTGCCCTGTGTCTGGCTGAGGTGGCCTCCCTGGGAGTGAGTGCTGAGCCTGGAGCAGCTTCCAGAGCTGTGTGTGCACCCACCCTGTCCCCACAAAGACACGCAGGGAGCATGGTCGCCCTGAGAGCCTGACTCAGCAGTGGGGGCTGGGTGAGTCCTGCTTCGAGGGAGTGCATGGCCTTCCCCAGAGCCACTGCATCGCTTCAGCCCCTGTTTGTGCATGTGAGAGCAGAGCTGGCCCCTCTACTCTTCCACTAAAGATGATACCCATCCCTGCATTCAGGTGCATGGGGGGCTCAATGTCATACAGCACTAGGGCTGCTGAGCCTGGGTCTGTGTGTCCTCTAACTGTGCGCAGGTTGGTTGAGAGGGCTTCCCAATCCTCCGATTCTGTATAGGAGATAGGGCAAGTCCCTGTGCTCCAGAGTCTCCCTCTGCCCTGCTCTGCCCAGCAGACATGAAGGCAGGGGAAGACTGTGCCTTGCAGCAACCAGGACAGCAAAGCCTGGACACGTGTCTACACACAGGCACACACGCAAAGCCAAGGTCGGGGCCATCACTGGCACATGGTCCTGGCTGTGGCACCCACTCCTGCTATGTGTTAGTTGCAGGGCGGCCTCTGGGCTCATGGCCTAGGTCGGCGGTCTTGGTGGTGGTTGTGCTGTTGCTGCTGGTCCCCTTGTCTGCAGGGATCCTGTGGTTTGCGCTGTCCAGGTGAGTAGGCAGGAGACTTCAATGTGCTGCTCTGCCTCAGGCCATGCTGTGCTGTGGGGTGGCTGGGATGGAGCCGGGGGTTCCCCCAGCTGCTCCCACCCTTCTCCAGGAGTGGAGGATGCAGCTGGCCGGTCCTAGGATAGCTCCTGGCTGGGGCTCATAAGCATCTTCCTTGGGGCTGGGGCAGGGACCATGTGTGCTGAGACCCCCTCCCTTGTTGCTGTTGCTGCCGCTGCTGCTGAGGTGTTGGTGCCAGCTTGTGAGGCCCAGAGGGAGGATGTACAGAGCCCTCCATGCCTCTGCCGCTGGGTTCAGCAGGGCCCTGGGCCAGGTCAGCCTCCCCACCCTGACTCAGGACTGCCCTTTGCCTTCCCAGGAAAAGGAAGGCCTTGCCCAGCAAAGCTGAGGAGGATCATTACACAGGTAGGGTCCCCATCACAGAGAGGGCCGTAGGGCTGTGGTGGGAGCTGGGAGGGGAGCAGGTCTATTGCAGGAGAACCTGCTGCCATCCTGGGGTGTCAGCAGGCAGCCCAGCTGGCTCTGCCTGACCTGCCAGGGCAGTGTCCCACACCTGCTATCCCCAGCCGAGAGGCTCCTCCAGCTGCCTCTTCCAGCAGCCTCTGGCTGGGGAGCCCCTGGGGTGCCAGTGAGGGTTGGGAGCTGCCCTTGTGCTCGCCCTGCCCAGGGGAGGCAGCGCCTCTGCCCAGCCGTGCTGCCCTGCCAGTGTGTCCCAGGGTGCCCTGCAGCCCCTGGTGCTGCTGCCCACCTGGGTCTGCCCTGCTCCTTCTCCCATGGCCCCTGAGGCCCTCAGGCCGTTTCTCTTGTGTTGTTCCCCTCAGAGCTCCAGCCCTATGAGAACTTGGATAATTACTGCGTGGTCAAGGAGACTCTTCTGATAGGTAGGAGATGGAGTGCCCTGCTTGTGTTCCCACACATGGCAGGGAGAGGGTGGAGAGTGGCTGTTGTTATGGCGTGAGCTCTGCATGCAGCAGCCTCTGCCCTGGGTGCCCTTGATTTCCACAGGTAAAGGTGGTCAGGCTGGAGAGCTGTTGCCCCAGCCCTTGCCTGTCCTGGAGTCCTCAGAAGACAGTCAGAACCATGAGGGAGAGGAGATGGGGTGGACATCTGAGGCTCAGTGCTGATGGCACTTCCCATGGCACCTTCTTGAGGCTTGATCCTCCACCACTGGAAGCAGGACCTCATATAGCTTGTGCTGGTTTATTGTTCCCCCTCAGCTTGTTGCTCCCTCATCAAGCTTCAGCATCCTCCATCACAAAGCAGGAGCCAGCAAGGACATGTTCTGGTAGTCCTCCAGTGGCTGTGGCAAAGCTGTCTCACATGCATCTTAGTGCCTGCAACTGTCCTCTGAGACTAAAGCAGCTCACTCAGTCCCAACACCTCTTTCCCTGCTCCATATATCCATATCCATCTAGACTCTGGCCTCTGCTTGAGTTTGGCCCAACCGCGCTGCCGTTGCATCTGTGCTGCTGTATCCAAACAACCAATAAATTGTTCTGGTTTGCAGGGGCTGCCTGACCTGCAACAGCCCCCACCTTGTCATTGTTCCTTCCTGTTTTGTGTGTGAAAGCCCTGTCCCTATGAATCTTCATGGAGGAGCTTGGACTAGGCTTTTCCAGTCCCCAGCAGCCTTGAGGAAACACACCTGAGAAGCTGTGTGCTTCCAGTGCAACGCTTCAGGTTCCTACCTTTTCTCCTCCCCATCCTACAAGTAGCACGGTCTTAACTAGGCCTTTGTGTTGGTCTGTGACCAACTGTGGGTGTTGGTGCTTGTCTCCCATTTTGTGAGGTGCAGTTGGCCCTGAATCTCTTGGGAAATACCCGTCCAGTGGCCTTTGGGATCTGCTTAATCTGGCTACTGCTGCTGCCCTGGTGCAGCTTCCAGCAGCCACTGCCTTTCCCGCACTGTGGGATGCTGGTGCCCGGTGCCTGGAGGTCAGGGGCAGCCCAAAGGCTCTCCTTGGTGAGGAGCACACTGCTGGAAGATAGGGCAATCAACCAGTCTCTGCTCCAGCCTCTTTTTTTAGCCTGGGATGACCTGCATGTGCCAGTAAAGACATGTTTTAACATTCCTTCATATGAGCTGTCTGACCACCATCGTGGTACCTGGGACTGGCCCCTGGGATTGAAGCATCGTCTTCCCATTGGCTCTCGTTGGTGTGACCTGCATGCCTGATGGAGCTGTTCTTGATGGGTATTGGGCAGCAAGGGGAAGAGGGAGCTTAACCCCATGTGGCTGTTGCTGGTTGAGAAAGGGGAATGTTCAGGGTTGGGATATGAGGAAACGGAGGGTTGGTTTGTGCTCCTGGCACCTCCTGGGTTGCCCCACTCTGAACCCTCATATCCAGTCAGAGCCTGGGCTGTCGGCCTCATGGCTCTGCCTGCTCTGTCCGATGATCAATAATGGCTGTGGTTTGGAGGGTGCTGCCCACCCCTCACAGCTCCTGCCTAGTCCCCTCATAGCCATCGTGGAGTCATGTTCCCTGTGGGGTGCTGAGCTAACTGTACCATGTTGAAGAGGGCTATGAGCAGGGATGCTGTGGCTTGGAGCTGTGGCTGACAACCTCCCCAGGCCTTCAGGGCTGTGCTGGACAGCTCTGACGTGCGTTTGGATGGGGTGTGTTTTGGGAACCAGTGAATGGTTGTTCTCCCTCCAGTACATCCTGGGCAGGAGGGTGTCCTGTGCATGTGCCGTGGGCAAAGCTGAGGGACAAGCATGGTCTTTTCTCCTCCACAGCCCCTGTGTCTGATCACCCAGCCCTCTGGGATCTGAGACTTCCCAGGCGCACCCATGGGAGGTTCTGGAGGAAGAGAAAAGCAGGAGCTGGTGTGGAGCAAGGGGGATGGTTTAGTAGCAATGAGGGTTTCCTCAGGCACTCAGCTGGCACTGGAGGGCAGGGTGGTCTGCACATTTGGGGACAGAAGAGAGTGTTGCCAAGCTGAGGAGGAGGAGGCAGCTGGGGATGGAGAAGCAGGGAAGGATGAGAGAGGGTGTGGGTTGAGTGTGTCTTTCACAAGGACCAAGGACTGTTTCAGGCCTTGAGGTACTCCTTGCAGTTCATGTCCCCATTCCTATCCTTGCTTCTTGCCAACTCTTTATTTGCTTTCTCAAAGGTCCCCCATCTTCTGTGATCATTGAGAGGAAGTACAGTGACTCATCACAACTCTAAAACCCATGCAGTGGTATTGGGAAACATAGATATTGCCTCAGAAGTAGGAGCAGTGCTTCTTGAATGCACTTTGGTAACTAGCAGGGTTTTGTGGAGAAACTCTGGGATCCTGGTGACAGGGGTTCTGCTGAGTACCAGAGCCTGAATGCACCTGGGCAGAAAGGCACCAAAAGGCAGCAGCGGTAACACTGATGGGAGGTTCCCTCCCCAAAGAGGAAGCCTCCTGTATCTCATGAGATTTCCCCATGAGACTGTTGTCTGTTGTTTCCTTCCTGTGGTTGCAAGTCTTGTAGTAAGCTACAGATGCCTGGGCTCAGAGGCATCAAGAAGGGGTTGAGATTTCAGTCCTGCCCAGGGACTTCATGGTAGCATGACCCTGCAGTTACTGGCTCCGAGCTTTCTTCTGGTGGTTGTATCTCTGCTGGCAGCACAGGGCCAGGAAGAACCTGATCCCAAGGTCCAAGGAGTGCCTTTGGAAACAGGTAAGAGGTGGTTCCTCCTCACCCCTGGAGAGATTTTGCTGCTCTTTCCTGTCCAGGTTTGATATACATCTTTAATGCATGCAGCACTGGATGGAGCTGGAGCCCAGGCAGACCCCTGAGGGCTGTGTCAGCTGGGGTGCCTGCTGTCTCTGGGACACCCCAGGGGGCAAAATCTACACTGTGGGTGCACTGAGAGTGCTGTGGGAAGGATGGGATTGGGCTGGACAGTTGGGGATGGGTCATGCCCTGCACTGAGCCAGTTTGCCAGTTGTTCCCTGGAGTCTGCAGGCATGAATCAGGCATGAATTCAAGCATCGTGAATCAGGGGAAGGGTCTTAATGGAGCAGGGATACCACTTTCTGCACACATTCTATGTCCAGGTGTGCCTGAGGGACACTGTGTCTGCTGAGAGCACAGCAAAAAGGAACTTGCTGCTGCTTTGCAAGCTGGATGGGACTGGGTGTGGGGAGCAGCTGGGTACCGATGCATGGGGTAGGTCGTGGCTCTGTGTCAGTGGGACACAGCTGCTGGCTGCAGTGCTCAGCTGGGCATCTCTTGCCTTCTGTAATCAGGGTTATTTGAGAGTAAAGCTGACCATAAGTGTCTTGTTCACCAGCATGTCTGTACTTCTTCATGGCTGCTCAGAAGATGGTCTCAACCTTGTGAGATCCCTTCTCTGATCCTTTGGGAGAAAAAAGTTTGTATTTTAAGCACTTTGAGGCCTCCGAGAGCCCCTTGTGGAGGCTGGAACAGGGAAGTGCTCCTTCCCAGGTGCCAGCATCCCTGCCTGTAGGAATCATTGCCACAAAGCCTCCCCCTGCAGCACTCAGAAAACTACTGGGGCAGGCTGTGCCTGCTCAGCCCAGAGGATGGTGAATGTGGTGAGGAGGTGATGTGGAGGAGGGAGCAGGGCTTGTGGCAGGGAAAATGGGCAGGGGCTGTGGTAAAGCAGGGGACATGAATGGAGAAGGCATTGATCATCCCCATGTCCCACTGCATGGTGGCATAGGGAAGGAGGAGGCAGACAGAAGGAGGAGAGTAGATGAGGGACTGACTGAGCCAACACAGAGACCCCAGAAGTGTAACAGGGGCATCTCTGATCCCTGTGGGAGGGATGTGCAGTGGCTGGAGAGACATACACCCCAGCAGGGCTGGTGGACCGTGACCCATCAAGGGCAGCCTGCACTGGGGTGGGTGACATGTCTGAATGCGTAGCTGAAGGTCTCCGAGTGCAGGGGTGATTGTCCTGTGAATCTCCCTGCTGCGGGCTGTGGATGGAGGAGTTTCATGGATGACTCATTGTTCACGGTTGCTGTACACAAGGAGATGCCCCCTCCAAAAAGCCACATCCTGGCAGATGGATGTGT
>VZTV01105475.1:9470-28806 GCA_013400875.1 Anhinga rufa | reverse complement strand
TTTTCCTTTTCATTATAATATTATTATTAGTAGTAGTACTGTTTTGTTTTAATTTTTAAACTGTTCTTATCTCAACCCACAAGTTTCCTTGCTTTTGCTCTTCTGATTCTCCCCCCATCCCACAGGGGTGGGGGGAGTCAGCGAGCGTCTGTGTGGTGTTTAGTTGCTGACTGGGGCTAAACCACGACAGGGTGGCACCAGCTTTTGCCACATGGTGGTGGTAGGTGAGTAGGAGGATTTAATCTCATTAAAGAATAGTGAGTTTTGGTTGGATGTGGTTGTTCTGCAGCATCTTTTGGGAATAGCCACAAGTTTTAAATCAACTTTTGTTTTGTAAAATTATAAATTATATATGCTTGGTCTTTTTCTTAATAATTAACCAAGTAAAAATTAATATGTCTGAGAAACCCAGCTTTTTGGCAAATAACCACTTAAATTTATTTCCCAAGGGAAATTCAAATGCTAGACTGCTGGCAAAACCAGTGTAAATTTTAAATACAGTCATAATCCCTCTTGGAAGGACTATATTCATGGATGTGCAAAAAAACTCCAGTAAGTCCATGCAGACAGCTTCATATGAACTAACTACAGATCAGTGATAATGCTGAACCCCACCTAAATGCCTTGATTCTACAGACTTACTACCACAAAGAAGTTAGCAGAGAAAAAATAAAATTGAAACGGATGGTCCGTTTTCAGCTGATAGCATAAATGATCAACCCGTGTCAGGTTCAACCATCTACAGCAAAGGAAAACCTTCAGAAAGCCCTAGTAGGAACAACACTTACGTAACATCATCCAATAAATATTTCTCTCCCTAGAACTATTGTCTTGTTTTTATTGCCAAAACATCAGAACATTACCAGGGATCAGAATGTATAAGGAATGAAATGGAAAATAACTATAACAGAATCCAGAGACACAAATATTTCTAAATATTTGATTCAATCACAACATTGTAATAAGGGTTAATAGTTCCTTTGCAGTTCTGAATACCTTGTCATGCTCTGCAGTCTTTCCAAGAAGTTACAGTTAATTCTGCTTTAAGATAATTGTCTGGCTTTTGGAAATATTAGATGATATTCTGCAGGTAAACTGGGCTGAAAACAGCGTATAGTTTTTTCTGAAATTCTAGTTTGTCTAAATCCCAGTCATGAAGATTTGAAGGAACTAATCAAAAACACTAATGAGAGTAGTTTCTAATAAGACTTGAATATTTTGATGTCTGATATTTTAAAGTAAATAATTTTCATAGCTTTCTTTTCAATTTTAATTTGACTTTTGTTATAAAGCACGTAAATACTTCAAAGCCTTGTGCTCTGTAACAAACCTGAAGGAGCCAATCCTTAAACTTCTGTTAAATACTTCACCAGCCTGAACACTATTTTAAGTTCTGTGTATTGTAGCGATCATAAGCTTGATATTTTAATGGAAACTGATTTCTTGTCTGTGACAGAATTGTGGGGGGTTTTGTCAGGTAACTGGAATTACTGCAGCCACATTGCCTTGAAAGTTGAAAAACTTCTCTTGGAAAAGGAAGTGGTGAAAGGAAATCTTAGTTCATTCCCTCGTGCTTGCCAGTTGCCATGGGTAGAGTACAGCATCAGGACTCCTAAGCTCGCTAAACCTTGCATGGCACATTCCAGACTTTAGCAAAGAGATTTTGCTTAACTTGAATTCAAAGTTTTCTAAATCAGTTTGTCACCTTTTAAGTACAGGTTAAGGTGTTGTGGATAATGTAAGCAATAAAACAAGTTTTATTACGCTATGGCACGTTACCCGAGATTTGTATCTATGGTCGATGGAGAAGACCTCTTCAGAGCAAGGGGTAGGAGGTAGTCTAAAGCCAAATCTGAGGTTTAGAAAGCCATTTGTAGAAAGGCACGTGGTACTGTGAGTTCCTGCAGTATGCCTGAAGACCCGTGATGGTTACTCAGTTACTTGCCCGTCTGCCTAATTCAAGGCAAGTTTTCTAATATAAGGTCTATACTACAGCACGAGGGTTCTTCCTCTCTTAGCGATACTGGTGTGAGGAGAAGAAAAGCAAATGGCGAAAAGTAAGGCTAAGCCAGTTTTCTCCTGCGATTTCAATACTTCATTCCACTCATTTCAAATAGCTCCGAGCTGCAACGGTCTATAAATTGACTAACTGATCACACATTAAAAGCATTATAGCTAAGCATTGCCTAACCAATGATGCAGGCATTTCCCCCTCTTACTGTATTACCTGTTTTAAAGGAATAATAATAGGGGTTTTGTTTTTAGCATGGAGCATTATTTACACATGCTAGTCTATTCTATGTGGTAATTCTCCTTGCTCTTTTTAACTTTTAGGAAATAATGGACAGAATTTATAAAAATGTCATGAGTAAAGTTCAAGAGATGAACTACATTCGGAGAACCCTGTTCAAGATAGGCTATGACTACAAATTGGAACAAATCAAGAGGGGATATGATGCACCTCTGTGTAACGTGTAAGTATAATTCATGGTCCAAGTGTACCTTTCTTATTGTGACTTGTTAAGACAGTCTAAAAGAAAAATCATCTCGGCTGTCTGACATCAGACAGCTCTCATCTAACAGGCAAACGTCATCAAATGACTAACTGAAATAATTCAAGTTCTTACTGGAAATGGATAAGCTATTTAATGGTAGGAATGACTCACCTCCAGAACAGATGACTAGTTAGTTTTCATTGAATTGCCTTTTTTTAAGTAATAAAATTGGAATGTTTTTTTAGTTAAGTTACAGGAATTCTGCCATCCTCAAGTGTTACACAACTTTATTACCGCTGCTATCCACTAAAATCTGTGAATGATTAAGTTATTTTAAGATGTTCCAGATTTGTGTCTTTTTATTAAAAAAGTGAGCCGAGTGAATTATTTGTAATACTTTTTTCCTTCTTTCAAGACTACTGTTTAAAAAAGTAAAGGCACTACTGGGGGGGAATGTCCGTATGATGCTTTCTGGAGGAGCGCCACTCTCGCCTCAAACACAGAGATTCATGAACATCTGTTTCTGCTGTCCTGTTGGTCAAGGCTATGGACTAACGGAAACATGTGGAGCTGGAACAATTACAGAAGGTAGTTAAAATGCTTCTGGAATATATTTGAGGGCTTGGTGGGGTTTTTGGTAAAGTCAAAATAGCTGTAGTTCTTAACTGCAATAAAGTAACTTGAGATAAGCCACTGCCTTATTTATACTTTGAGTTTATATTTCAAATGACAAAAATCTTTGTCGTCTTCTTTGTTCTCTCTCTAAGTTGCCGATTACAGCACTGGCAGAGTTGGAGCTCCTCTTATTTGTTGTGAAATAAAATTGAGAGACTGGCAAGAAGGTAAGAGTATTCAACGTTTTGATTTCAGAGTAAGTAATTTCAGCACAGCTTAGCTGGTTTCTTTGCCTGTCTGCTTAGCTAGGTGTAGCATAAGAAGTAGTTGTTCTTTATCTTTTATAATAGTCATCAATGTGTGTGCATTAACTTCAAGCTGAAGTTTCAAAATGTTTTCTTGGCAGCAGAATATATAAGTTATAATAACTGTGTTGGGATTTTCTTGGTTTTTTTTAGGGGGCTATACTAATAAAGACAAGCCTAATCCTAGAGGGGAAATCATAATTGGTGGACCTAATGTCTCCCTGGGATACTTCAAAAACGAAGAGAAGACAACAGAAGAGTTCTCCATTGATGAGAATGGTCAGAGATGGTTCTGTACAGGAGATATAGGGGAATTTCATCCGGATGGGTGTCTGCAGATCATAGGTTGGCCTCAATTTTTGATATCTTAATATATTACAAGATCTTGGCTAAAGATAATTACAAGCATGCTGTTAATCCTGTTGGCTTTGCCAGGGCTAATCTACTTAAGGTTACCTGCTTGCAGAATCACAGTGTAAAACACATCCCGAGACTCCTCACAGCTGCAGGAAAAGTTTGGAAGTGATGCCGTTTCCCATGACATTATCACTATCTAAATTTAATCTTACATTTATTCTTTAAAGTCCATGTGCTAAATTTTAGTATTAATTACAAAGCTTTAAAATCAGAGTCCCCATCACTTCTATACAAGTTGTGTGACAAGAAGCGTAGTGCTATATAAGCTTTCTTACAGAAGCCTTTATAAAGTTGGCAGAATACGTACTGCTATTGCTGCTTTAAAACTTTAGCAAGATGCTTTAATTCGTGTTTATTAAGAATCTTGCATAGCATTGCACAAAATATATATATATAGTGGCTTTGCAAGTGATTTATATAGAACAAGCTTTTTTTTCCCCCCCTTCCCCCTCGACTCCTAGATCGTAAGAAAGACTTGGTAAAGCTACAAGCAGGAGAATATGTGTCTCTGGGCAAAGTGGAGGCAGCACTGAAGAACTGTCCATTGATTGACAATATCTGTGCTTATGCCAAAAGGTAAGAGTGGTATGAGTTTAGAAACTCCATTTAGGGTAAACATGAAATACAGGCTCTGACCCACTTCTCTGATGATTCGCTATTGTTCTCCGTGGTTTCCATTGAACAACCCCCCCAGAGTGCAAGTTACAAACAGCATCTCTGAAGGTGCCCAGATTCCCTAAAAGGTGAAGAAATGGGCTATGTTTTCCTGTCAGCATTTCCCCTATCCTAATTCACACCAGTTCCATCCCTTCCCTTCCCCAAACTGGTACATCTACATTTAGCATGTGCTCTGGCTTTCTGTCAGAATACCAGAGAAGAGTTAATCTGGACACTTTGCACCTGATCCAAAGCTCTCCTCTGAGCTTTGGAAATAGTCCCACTCTCTCCTCTCCCTCCCCTCAACTTAAACATGCTACGTGAAGGGAGACTGAAGAGAACTAGCTAGCCACCGGATGCAGCGGCGAAGCTAAACTGCGATGCAGACTTGTGAAATTACAGCAAAGCATGATACCGATCAGACCTAACGTTGTAAAACTTAGAATAGCTTTAAGTCATCAGTTGTGAAGAGTCAATGTACAAGAAGGATTCTGTATGGGGGAATAACTGGAGTTCAAAAAGCGTTGTGGATCTGTGTGTAACAGCAAGTAAGCATTTTACTCCCTGAAATGGAAGCCTCAACTCTTTGGATCTTTTTTCCTTCCTTCTCTTGCCGTCCTGTGGTAGCGACCAGTCTTACGTCATCAGTTTTGTGGTTCCTAATCAGAAGAAGCTGACGGCATTAGCTGAGCAGAAGGGCATCAGTGGAACCTGGGTAGACATTTGTAACAATCCCACAATGGAAACTGAAATACTGGAAGAGATTAAAGAAGTGGCAAACAAGAGTAAGTAAAGCAGCATGTTGTGCTATCTCATAGTGCTTATCCAGCAAAAACTGTCAGTTATCCTCACTAACTGCTCTTCCTTCTTCCTGTTGCCTCTGTATCTGCCAAAACTTAATAGTTTAATCAGAGGCAAAGACCACATCAAGTTGTTGCCTATTACCCCAGGAACTGATACACTTTTGGGGTGATTGACTACTTTATTTTCTAAAGAAATCTGAAATTTTTTCAACTGAATTCTAGAGACAGGTGGCTTGTCCAGTACAGTTAAAATAAGGGCCAAAAGAGCTGTCAATTTGAAGTTACAAGACATTTGCTGGTAAGAAAACTAGTGAAGCAAGAGATTTCAAAGCTTTTTTTCCCCATGCAACATTGTCCCCTACAGCTTTGAACCACCACAATCCCTGTGCTTGTAATGGCTTAAAAGCCTGCTGTTCCTTGCTTGTGGTACTGAATGAGCAAAAGCCTCGTCAATCCTTTATGGAGCCAAATAATTAACAAACTGGGGAAAAAGTCTCTAAAGCAGTTGGCACTTCATGCAAGGAAGTAGTAAAACTGGACTTAAGCACATGCTTAGTACTGCCTCTTGAACTTCAGAGAGGAGGATCTGCCTTTTGAAACCAAGAAAACAAGAATGAAAGGCACTCTTCAGTCATGCCTTTAAAAACAAAAACAACAAACACACACCACTCTGGAGGTCTCAGGCTTGGGCTGAAACATTTTAGTCCGTGTTTTCCTATCATGAACTAGGCAAATTACTATCCATATAGCTTTGCTTATTCAAAATCTTTGCTTGTACATTCTTTCTACCTTCTAGGTAGTAATCTACCATTGAGGTACAGCTAATTTATTTTTAACTTTTTTCCAAAACTATTTTAAAAGAGATCGCTCTCACTTTTAGCAGAACGTAATGTGCCTTCATCACGAGCAGGCTTGTATCCAAGTGAGGTGAGACAGTACGTTACAATACCAGCCTGAGGTTAGAGACAGAAGGGCCCCTGGGGACAGACCTACAGCCAGAGATGCCAACTGTCCTGCGCTTGCTGCCACCTAGGGGTGGTGCTGCCCCTGCTTGCCCTAGAAATTCAGCTACCAGCCTCTGCGGGGGGGTCCTGGTGCAGGCCTATATGCAGGAGCTGAGCGCAACGTCCATCAGGCATCACGCACAGGCAGCAGCTCCCTGCCCTGCTCCCGCCGCCCCTGCCCTGCTCCGCCTGTTGCCTGCGCAAGAGATAGGAGCAGCTTTGGATGCAGTGAGGCTGTCCGTGTACCAGGCCACTGCTTCGGGCTGAAGGGAAAACAGGTGACTAATGTAATAAAAATACAGAGAAGTCCCTTTATTTTTAACTCTAAACAAACTCTTGGGAAGGACAAATTTGGGACAGAATCATTCAACCATGGAAAGTATGGAAGTACTTCATTATGATTTACATAGGAAGCACATCCGACTAGCCTGAGTTAGTCCAGTTATTACTACATTTCTATAATAAAGATACAGCTCTAGATTTCAGTGTATCCTCGTGTGACAGCAGTCTCACATTTCAGGCTACACAGTCACTTGTTGCAAGCTTTAGATTTTGCTGTCACATCCAACGCAAGCTGTAAGTACGGTGTGTTATTAGACTATTTGCACCCTAACTAGCACTCAGCGTTGGTACAGCATTAAATTTGCTTGCGGCCCTTCGGTAAGGTGACTTCATTACGTAGGACACCTTATTATACAAGCTTCAGGGTGCTCACCTTAGATTTTTTTTTTCAGGTAGCATGAACTAGTATTCCATTTGGCTATTTGTATTTGTAATTATAGTCATGCTTTTGTTGTCTTCTTGTCCCTGCAGTGAAATTAGAACGGTTTGAAATACCCATCAAAGTACGGTTAAGCCCTGAACCGTGGACCCCAGAGACTGGGTTAGTAACAGATGCTTTCAAGCTGAAAAGGAAAGAACTGAAAAACCATTACCTCAACGACATCGAAAGAATGTACGGAGGCAAATAAACAAGTCGTGTTGACCAGACAGTTGTGCAGGTGGTTCCTTCTCATGCCTCGATTGTGGATGTCTGTGTAGACTGTAGATATCACACATTTGGAAAATACACCACATGGATGAATGTTTCCGTAATCTGTCGAGTACAGCAGAGGATATCTTAGACTCCAAATTCTTAATTATTAGCAGATTAGACACCGATGGTCTTCGTAGAGTTTCATGTGATCATCTCCAGTTTTGAGACAGACATCACTATGTGAAGCGGTATGACCAGGTAATTTACTATTGTTGTTTCTCTAGCACATTCAGACCGCTTGCGGCTTCTCTTTGATTCATTCTGAAGTCTGGCCTGCATTCCTAAGAGAAAAATTAATGTAATTGTGACGATTCTTCTGTCGTAGTGAGATACTTAGCGAGGGAGGAAAAGAGGGTATTTAAAGTCTACCCTTCTGCATTTAAAAACAAAAACGAGACGACAGCATCGGTCAGGAACTTGCTAGAGATCACTAATAATGCACTGCTTGAGAATGGATGGATTCTTCTGCACATCAGTCAGCATCTTGAATATTTACAGTGCCTAAAAAGAATATAAAGTACACTTACTGAAATAAAGGTGAACTGAAAAGCTTTCTAGAAACAGTTATTTGAAATTTCATTCAAGGACGTTGAATTAATTATTTCAACTTCCAACTCACCAAATACATTTTTACTTGCCTCTGTATTTTAATTCAAGCAGAGCTTTCCACTAGGGGACACAGCATGAAAGAAAACAAAGACTTGCGCTGCTACAGGAGGTACCGATGAGAAATCATCGCCTGAATGCAGAATGCAGACCTTGCATCTCGACTGGCAGACAACAGGGAAATTGATGGGCAGCTGCCTCTACGCTGATCTGAAACTCAAAGGAGTTTTGGGTTTTTTTAAGGGGCGGTTGATGGGTTTGTGTTTAAGGCACTGATCCTCTAGACCTTCACATACATGTGAGTAACGGTACGGGTTACCTGTATGTAATTTAGAGGATCAGGGTCTAAATGTCTTTATTTACCTTACGGAAAGGTATTTCCGTTCACCTTTTAAATACGGTAAGCATGACAAGGCAACCAGAAACCAAGAGTAGTTTCGCTACGCGGTCTTGTTTTACTTACAGGAAAGTTGTCTGTGGCCAGGGAATCTTTGTTTTATGGAACTTGTAAGAAGGGACAAATCACTCTCTACAGAAATGAATTATAAAAACATTCTCTTGTTAACTGGAAGTCACAGGTGTGACCAAGTGGGAAGGTATAATTTAATAATCGTTCATCATATTGTGTGCGGAATCTGTGCTGTGTCTTCTTTTGAACTGTAACTGAGCTCCTGCATCCTGGCTAGCTCTTCACACCTGAACCATAAATGCTGTAAAAAGTGGAGGCTCTTGATACTGTTCTACTTTGCACTTTCTTAATAATTTTATATATGTTGCTTACATTTTGTACAGCTGTGGTCCTCAACTGCTCTATAGTATAAATTCATTTTTAAGTATTTATAGATTTCTATTCATAATGTGTGTTGTGTATATGATGGTTAAAAAGAAAAATATTGTCACTGTACAGAAAGTAAAAGATTTTGTACGATGCTTCTCTTGAACAGGCTAGCTTGCAGTTTCAGGGCAAGTTTTTCCTTTATCGCATGTACGTGTATTTTTCTTTTTTCCAGTTCAAACAGATTTTGGCAAAAATAAATGGTGGCTATGTGGTCATTAACTAAACCGTCCCTTCTCCTTGGGACCAACTTCAGGTTTCCCCCTGCTTAACCGTCTCTGGCCAGCCCAGAACACTGCCAGCTCATCTTCCAAGAACCCCGAGAGGAAAGGGAAAAGGACAAGTCGAGTATCTGAAGCTGACTGTATCTAGTGCCGTGTGGAACTACCACGGTCACTAAAAGGAACAAGGAAATAGACGGTTTGGGTTTTTTTGTGGGGGGAGACCTACAGTTGGTTTAGGACAACAGGAAATACTTCCTGTATCAGTAGCAGCTTTTTAAATGACTCTGCCCTGAAGCCACGTTACTAATTTTTCCATGTTTACAATTGGTCACTGGTGACTAGCCTTTAGCCGGGCTGTTAGCATCACAAAGGTTCGATACATGTAGGAAAGGCATTTGCACTTGAGTCTGTCTGCGGGTTGTATGGTTTTTTTGTTTAAAAAACATGAATGTATTTCTATGAAATGTATTTTATCTAGACTGCAGGTATCTTCTGTGTCCTGGTTGACCGAGGATTGCTATTTTCAGTATCTATCTCTATATACACACACACACAATGTTAACATTTCAAAAGTGGAATACAATTTAAATGGTTCAACAAGTTTGTGTTCTGAAAGGTCTTTATATATTGCCCAAGTTGTCTCTAGTTACTGTTCAGCGCCTCACAATCTCTCCTTAGAAGAGCTGTTCAAAAGCAGCAGCACCAAGTACCTGCTACGGATGTTGAAAACAAGCCCTAGGGTGGGCCTGGTTTTTCTTGTAAGAAATGAACCGAATGTGGATGTGCTGCAAGAGACGATTTAATGAACATCAGCTTTTCAAGCACGGAGAAGGGGAGGGATTCCATCAGGCTGCCTTCAAATGCGGGATTATTTGCAAATATAATACTTAGAGTTTGGCGAGAACTTTATCCTTATTTTTAATGATTTCTAAATCCTGTTGTGACAGAGCTTGTGGAGGAGTAAAAAACAGAGGAGGAGCAAGAATGTCATTCTCGCCATTGAAAATAAGGAACTAGGATGCAGGTGAAGCCACGGTATATGGGATAGTTACAGACTGGAAGGACATGCAGTGGGGGACCAACGTGTGAGGGAGCAGTTAATTTACTAAATGCAAAGGATCCAGAGAGCTCAAAGTAGCTGCAAGCTCTTCAGAAAGAGGGTTCAGAATTTCAAATTATCTTCCTAAGTCTGAGAAACAAGTTCAAAGAGGAACAAAATCCAGGTCACGGTGAGGCCCTCTAGATATCCCACGGGGTTTGGGGTAGAGAAAGCCAGAATCTACCTACAGTAGGAGTGGGACGGGAAAGCTTGATCTCTGAAGGAAGATTACAGTTGAGTTTAGCTGGCCTGAAGGGGAACGGCACGTGGCAAGAGATGATAAACCTTCAGCTACATACAACGGTACTTAGCAAAGGCACAGAAGAGCCGTCTCCAGTGGAAGAGGAGGAACAGAGAGTAAGTTTACACTGTGCCATTTACAGTTAGACATTTTAAAAGGGGCACAGAGCTTTAGAACAATTCCTTACTAAATACTGAACTAGTTGCTCAGGATCTCGGCCACCGAAAGTCTTTAGAGCCTTGAGAGTCAGTGGAGGTTAAACACACACCTTTGGCGCAGAGCCTTGGGTGGGGGCTGGAAGAGGAGACCTGGCTCCTGTCATAAGGCAACAGCAGTGCTGCGGGAAGCGGTAAGGTGTCGCTAAAGGGCTTGCAAGGGGGAAAGAGCATAAACTGAGAAAGCAAGGAGTTACTCGCTCAGGCGTAGGTGAGGTGGGGTTTAACGAACCCAGTGCAGTTTGAGTGCCCATTACAACCTCAGAGAGCTCTGAGCATGCCACGGTGTGGAAAGCTGCCAGCCGGGCAAGCCACCGCCTTGCCCTGCCGTTCCCATCAAAGGCTTTCTGGCTGCAAGGAACAGGACGCGAGTCGAGAGCGGGGGTCACTAGTTTTCAGTCAAAAAAACCCCAAAGCCCAAGTCTACCGCATCCCAGAATGACGGGCTCAAATAGCTGCAGCGTATTCTACTGATAAATTAGCCATGTTCCGCAATTACATTGACCACAAGAAATAAATTCTCATCACGCGTTTGGTTGTGGTGGGGGTTTTTTCCCCCTGAGCCTGCGTAACGACTCGGCTGTCTTTACATGTGAGCAAATTTCCCTTTTGGATGCTAAAATTTAAACATCAGAAGCTTAAAAATGACAAAGCTTGTGCTCCTTTTGCATAAGGTGCCACGAAAGTGATTTACAAAATACTATCAGTAAAACCTGGGGTCACAGCTTGCATGGCATCCTGGATGATGCACAGAGCAAAACTTGGGTATTCTACAGGGGTGTGAACTTACCTGGAGTAATAAAGCACATCTGCAGCAGCACCGCGTTAACTGGAAAGTAGATTATTGACTGATTTTTTTGGCCACGGCCGACTAGGGCTGACAGTACTGCGCACACATTTAGTGGTGGCCCGTCATTTTCACATAACTCAATTTGAGCGAGTCCTGGCAGGAATGGGGTGCTGTTGCACTACTGCTTTGCTGCTGGGAGCTGCGATATCTAGAATTCCGCTACACCTTTATCGGGGGGAGACATGCTTTGAAGAAAATCAGATCCGTTCTATATGGACCAAGTGTTTTAACGAAGCTGATTATCACAGGTAATTTGTGCAAAACTGTCTAGGTGGAAGCACGTAGGCCTGACATTAGACCAACGCTAATTAGACAAAACGGAGCTCTGGGCACGGCGTTGGATCCTCGGAGTCCTCACCTTTTGCTTTTAAATAAAAAAAAAACAACAAACCCCAAACAAACCCCCCACCCTGCTGCATTTTTCACTTGTTCTCCCATTTTGAAATACCCATAACCTGGTTAATGATGAACAGCAGTCCCTGGGTGCTTGTTCCACGTGCTCGTTTCTGCACTTGCCCTCACCTGCCTCCTGCCACAGAAGCGTGACCACCACATCTACACCCTCCCCATTACGTCTGAAAATCCAGGCCCTGAGCATGAATCCCTAATCACGCCGAGACATGATCTTATATCGTTAAAATGCCAAAGCAAAGAGCTGTCATATATTTTACTTTAAAACACAGATAAGGAAGTGGCGGGGGAAGTAATTTAGCACTTCTTGATCTGACACAGTGCTGGACTACTTCTAACAGGCTTACGTTGAGCTTATTTAAGAATAAAGCTAGCCCAGCTACGGCTTCGGGTAGCGAGTCCGCGTATTGTTCCAGCGCTTAACGAAAGCCCCAGCCCTGGCAGGCGTCGCTGGGGGTTTTATTTGTTTTAAAGAATGCGGTATCTAACCTAAACCTTTCCTGTTGGATACAGATCAGCTCGTTACTTACGGTGCTCCCCCAGGGAGTGAGCATGAAGAATGGATCACGGCTCTCTAGAGCCACCTGCCCTACTTTACTTTGTCTTTCAAGTCTAAGCAAACCCAACCTCTCCCAATCAGCCCGGTTTTATAAAATTTAATCAAGGTCATTTAACCAGGGCCACTCTGTCCCTGTGTTCAAAATACGATACCCGCCCCGCACAGCTCAGGGTAATTACCTCCCGAAGCCTCTCACTTCACTGCAATCCAGAATCTATTTGCCTCTGTAAGAGCGTAACTCTCCCCTCGTGACTTTTTTCCCTTGTTATTTTTAAAACCTGGATCTCTGCTCCAAACACTCGCAGTAGCACAATAACGCGGTTGCTGGGAGGGGTGGAAACGCACAGGTGGTGACAGCTTCTTAAGGAGCTCTGCAAACACATGCTACACCACAACCCAAGCTGAATGTCTAACAAGTCAGCCTGACTCGCTTTTAGCCTACACACAGCCCACTCCAAGCATTTACTGGCAAGCAGAGTCCCTACTTGCAGAGGAAAGATGTCAAGAAAACTGTTCATGCCAACAAAAAAAACGTACTATAGAAAAGCAAAATAAAACCTGGCACAGTGTGAAGAAAAATCTATCAGACTCCGGGTTTTGGCCCTCTTGAGATTCTAAATGGCTATTCAGCCCTTCCAACTGCAGCAAGGACTAGTCTATTGTCTCTTCTGTTCATTCCTGTTGTCTAGCCACCAATACACTTCCAGCAGGTCACCCGTAGAGAATGAAAAGCAAGATGTCTGCAACATATCTGAGCCAAAAACTGCTTAAAAGACGTGATCTTCTAAAAGAACTCATGAGAACCCCCGCCCATATGCACAACAGAAACGTGTCTTAGTGACTGGGCAGCAAACTCCCACTCCCACCCTCCGTTGGGGTTCAGCCCCGGCGGGCAGCCGAGCCCCAGCCAGCCACTCGCTCACCCTCTGTCCCCAGTAGGGTCGGGGAGGGAATCTGCAGAGCAAAAGTAAGAAAACTCGTGGGTTGAGGCAAGAACAGTTTAATAATTGAACTATAATAATAAAAATAATTGTAATGGAAACAACGAGAGGGAGAGAGAGAAACAAAACCCAGGAAAAACAAGTGATGCAACCGCTCACCACCGGCCGACCGACACCCAGCCTGTCCCCGAGCAGCGATCGCTGCCCCCCAGCCAACTCTCCCCAGTTTATATCCTGGGCATGACATCATATGGTATGGGCTATCCCTTTGGCCAGTTTGGATCAGCTGTTCCAGCTGTGCCCCCTCCCAGCCTCTCGCGCACCCGGCACAGCACGGGGAGCTGAAAAAGCCCTTGCCTAGTGTAAGCACTGCTCAGCAACAACTAAAACATCAGTGTCATCCTAAATCCAAACCGCAGCACTATCCCAGCTACCAGGAAGAAAACTAACTCCATCCCAGCCGAAGCCAGGACACCCTATAGCTTGTAAACTCCGCTGATCCTGGGGGGGGGAAGCAGAGATCATAACTATCCTTAAACCAGAGGGTTTCTCGGTTATATTTTGCTGATGGAAAAACAAAATAATGAATTGTGACTCTTGGTGGGGGGAATCCCGTTTTACTAGTGTTTCTTCTGGAGCAACTTAAAGACTGCAAGAGAAGCATTACAGGAAAACCAGCTGCTATTCCTTCAAACCCTAGCCCAGCAGGGCCGCGCTCTTGCCTGATGCTGCTTACACAGAAACGCACGCAGCGGGGTTGGACAAGATGATCTCTCGAGGTCCCTTCCAACCCCTACCATTCTGTGAAGTCAATACCACACCAACCTGCCTTTCCAGCTGCCCTTGCAGATGGCACGCAGTCTGCTGTTAAAATACATCCTTTTCCCTGAGAGCAACGAGAAGAGAACGGGCTGGAGCACAGCAATCAGCCCGAGCCACCTCCCGGAAACGGGCAAAGAAACTGCACAATGTCAAAATGACTGTAAATGCCGGCGAGAGCGTGAGTCTGTAACCCGTGCCACCACCACATACACCCGTAAGCGCAACGACAACTGAATTTAAAAAGCTACCAGATAAACAACCCAGGAGCAGGGAAAACCTGAGGCCCTCAGAGCATTCATAGGATTTCAAAAAGCTCATAACTAAGGGCACAGAGCTTTGGGAGGGGCAGGAAAAAAAACAACATTGAGATAAGTTGCCTGTCTGCTGCAGCCTCAGCCCCCCTCCAGCACAGCCATACTGGGAACCACCCAGAAACCAGCCTACTAACACTCAGTCCTCTTCAGGCCTTTCTGCTTAAGGCACAGACCCTCTTCAGCTAATTACCCATTGTTTTAATTACTCCAGTCAATTCTGCCTCTGGGTGTCTGACCACCGCAGCTGCTGCTGCTCAAGCTCCTGAACCCCACGGCCTTTCCTTGCAACATGTCTTGCCTTTCCCCATTAACGTGCCACTCAGCGGCAAACCTGCTCCGCGAGCCTGACCGGGGCCTTCTGCACCCATCTGCCGGGGTTCTGTCGGCGCGGTGCCGGGCGACGGCCCTTGCGCGGGGCGGCTGCGCTCACGGAGCACCAGGTCCCCCACGGCTCTGCCAGGCAGGGCTCAGGTGCCCGTGGGCTTCCCCGCAACGAGCCCTGCAAGGGCACTGGTGAGCTGCCAAAGCTCCAAGGGCTAGAACCAGCTCCTGCCTGGCTTTATTTTGGTGAACCTGCATTTTCCCAAGCATTTCATTTAATGAAAGATCTTGCTTCTGTAATTTAGGGAGCCTGTAAAGGGATCTCGGTTTGCACCGTTCTCTGCGTGAAATGGAGGGTTTTTTTCCCAGTTCTCTCACTGTTCCCTCCCGGAGGGAGAGGAGCCCAGCTGGAACTCGGCAGGGCTCAGCAGCCTCACCTGCTCCCAAGGGCACAGGCAGGAGGACGCCCAGCTGCTTCCTACACGACCGCTTTTTTTTCCAGTTACACCTTTCAAGCAGATTCTTTTATTGCTTCTGGTGTGGGAGTGTATATTTGAATGAAATTTGGCACTGTGAGGAAATGGAATTAGCCTTTTCAAACACCGGGCTCCTTCCTCCAGATTTTGGGGGTGGCAGCGACGCAGGCTGGATTTCACAGAGACCGAAGAGTGCTGATAAGAGGAAGGCACGGCTCCAAGTCAGATAAGAGGAAGGCATGGCTCCAAGTTACCAGGCTGTCGGTGACACCTCTCGGGTAGAGGGCTCAGTCCTTGGATTTCTTGCATAAGCCATTTATCTGAGCTCTGGGCACGATAATGATTACACGGTTTCAAGGCTCTCCGCCACGAGTACACCAGGCGCAGCTCCCAGATGCGCGCTCCAGCTGTAATCCAGGCGGGGAGCGTGAGGCACGCTTCTCCGGCAGCTCTGCCAAAGGTTCCACCCTCAGCCGCGCCATGAACTGCAGCGAGCCCCGGCGGCTGCAGGAGCTGCTCGGGGCGTTGCTGCGGGAGCTCCACCGCAGCAGCAACGCCAGCGACCCCGGGACCGGGGATGACACCAGGGGCGACGCTTCCCTCTACATCCTCCTCATCATGATCTTCTACGGCTGCCTGGCCGGGGGGCTCATCCTGGCCTACACCCGCTCGCGGAAGCTGGAGTCCAAGCACGACCCCTACCACCTCTACATCGAGCGTGACTGGGGCCGCGGCGGCGGCGGCAGCCCCGGGGAGGGGGGCGGCCCTGCCGAGGGCCAGCGCCTGGTCTGAGGACGGACTGACAGACGGATGGACAGAGGAAGGGCGCCCGGGGGTCCCCGGGGCACCCCCGCCCGCCGCCCGCCCCCCCGGAGGAGCAGAGGGGTGGCCGATGGTCCCCAGCACCAGCCCGGACATCAGCTTGCGACGGGGGCTTCTCTGGCCCTCCGGTGGATTTGTATTGCTTCTCTACAATAAAGAGCTGCGTTACCCACGCACAGAGACCTCGCTCGTCAGTCCTCCTTGGATCTTAGCTGAGCATCTCCTTTCAGATCGGTTCGTGTTCCACCTTCCTGTCTGACCACAACGCTATCGCTGCTGGCAGCGCTTCGCGTAGTTAAAAGCAGCTCCGTTACTGCTGTATTATGCACCCTTCCCTCACTTCAGAGCACTGACAGGCCAGGTACGGTGGACTGGAAGGGTCGGGTCTCATTCTGTTACAGCAAGATTGTTTTGGCTTACGCGGAAGCATTTCTCAAAACAAAAAGAGCTGAGAAACTGGAGTCATTCCCATGAAGAAAGCCTCAGTGCCTCAGCTTGGTACCGTGGCTTCACCGACGCACAATAACTTTTAAAGCCATCGATAACATCCTTCCACGCACAGAGAACTGTAATTCCAAGAATATCTTTGTACCAGTTAAACCTTAAGATTAAAACAACATGCAGCATATGCTTTCTGCAATAAAACCTAGGCAGGCAAAGATTGTTCCAGATGTTCTAGCCATGTTAATAGTCTGTCGTGCCTTGGTTTGGCTTTGGGGTGGGGGTTTTTTTAGATAAAGATTAATGAACGATTCCAGGGAACAAGCACCTTCACTAGGAATGCTGCACCACACAGTACAAGTTACTGTTTGGATCTTATCCAAGCTACAGTGCAGGGAAAAGCAGCTTTGACATTAACTTCAAAGGAGGAGAGATTTTTACGTTAGAGACTTAGATTTCCTACATAACGCTCATGCATATTCTTTCCAGCAGCAAAACAGTCTTAAGATCTTATATTTGGCAACTACTGCGTCTCGCTATCTCTGCTATAACTTTGTGGGGAATCACGGTAAACTGGGTACCTGAAGTGATGGGTCTAAAAAACAAAAAATCCTGAGAGGCCTGGCAGTTACCAAGTCAGCTTTGTCACTGTAGGAAACTACCGCAATATCCACAGACCAAATGACAAAGTATCATTAGATATCAAAGAGCACCTCGGGGATACCTAGACGTTGTAATAATTGAAAAGTACGGGGCGGGGAAAAAAATTCAAGCGCCAGAAGCAATTTCGATGGGAGTATACGCAATAGTACCGTACGCCAGCATTGTATCAGTAGGTGTACGGGGAATCTTTAGCGCAGCAAAGAAACCGTCGTAGTTGGCATCGTGTAGAAAAAAAAGATGTCAGAGAACCCAACAAACTGCCAATATTCTTAAAATCCCCTATCAAGTAGTCAGACACCAGTAAAAGTTCTAGTCAGCTACCTCCACCTGCGAGGATTCAGACAGTACCTCCGCAAAATGCAAGTGCTAACCTCAGCCTGGGCCTTTTGAAGAGCCACAAGCAATATACGCACACGCACATATATAAACACACACACACACACATATATATATAAAGCTGCAGAAGCTGTCTAGCAAACTTTCACACTGGGATAACGAAAACACTCTCAGCCCCACTAGGAGCTTTGCTGTGAGGATTTCCTTCAGTACAATCAGAATTAAGCTGACCACAGCCAAAGTTTCCCTCTGTAAGCAGGAGGGAACCATTACGTGCACCCAAACCCTTTTATTTTCCCTGTCCCAGCGATTAATTTCTCTCTTTCTGACCACGGCCCAGCAGTGGGACTCACAGAGGCCTCACAGACTAACGGCTCGGAGGGTACTCGGGAGCTACGGTGCTGGCTAGCGGCTACCGCTGCACGCAGCCAGCTCAGACAAGAACAGGGGAAGGGCTGTTACAGCTTTCTGGGATGAGAGGTTTGCTTCAATGCACTGGACACCAAAATGTACGCTTAACTCGTTTTATTTAATATCAGCTGGTTACTAGTGCTTTCCACTGCTTCATCCTATAGACAAATCTGACAGCTGGTTGTGGCGGTCCCTCCGAGTCAGCGTCCAACAAACACCAGATTACACAGCTTCAGAATCCACCTGTGCCTCTCCCCGCCCCCCGAAATGCAAAGTATGGGCAACATACATACTGTATTTGGTTCTACTTTGGTTTGGTTCCCTAAAAAACAAAAAGGGCTGCCCTGTGAAAAAGTTTACCCTTTGTTACACAGCTGACAAATAAGGAAAGCACAAGACCTCCTCCCAAGTAACTAACGAAACATCTAATTCCAATTATCTGCTGTTCCATCTGTACCTTTCAATACCTGAAAGAATGACAAGGTCTCGGTGAACTGTAGTAATTTGTGATTTACATCAGTCCGTCTATTCTTGCAGTTACATGTCACCCAGATGTTTAAATAAGAGAACACCATCATGCCTTAACTGTAGCTGTCACTGGAACCAGATACACACCAGATGTACAGATAGGCTTAAACACAACGTGCATCTACAAATACTTCAGTATCCAAACGCAGTTGGCTCTATACGTGTGTTTATTCACGTCACACATTTCTAGTTTTCAGAATTCTGTACAGGGACGCCGCCCGGTTGTGTAGGGATGGGGTCAGGAGGGCCAAGGTGCGGATGGAGCTGGACTTGGCAAGGGATGCAAAGAAGAGCAAGGAGGGCTTCTGCAGGTACGTCAGCCAGAAGAGGGAGGTCAGAGAAAGCGTACCTCCCCGACAGGCAAGACTGGCAAACTGGTAACAACGGATGAGAAGGCAGCTGAGGTACTCAACAACTTTTTTGCCTCAGTCTTCACCGGCAGCCTCTCTTCCCACACCTCTCGAGTGGATGGACCACAAGGCAGGGACTGGGGGAGCAAAGTCCCTCCCACGGTCAGAGAAGACCAGGTTCGTGACCACCTGAGGAACCCGAACATATAGAAATCTCTGGGAGCTGATGAGATGCCTCCAGAGTCCCGAGGGAATCGGCTGATGCAGTTGCCAAGCCACTCTCTGTGATATTGCAGAAGTCATGGCAGCCAGGTAAAGTCCCTGGGGACTGGAAGAAGGGGAACATTGCACCCATTTTTAAAAAGGGTCAAAAGGAGGACCCAGGGAACTGCCGACCTGTCAGCCTCACCTCTGTGCCTGGGAAGATCATGGAACGGATCCTCCTAGAAACTCTGCTAAGGCACAGGGAGGACAGGGAGGTGCTGCGAGGCAGCCAGCATGGCTTCACCAAGGGCAAGTCCTGCCTGACCAACCCAGTG